>ML778196.1:1083658-1108554 GCA_009831015.1 Picea engelmannii | reverse complement strand
TCATACACCAAGTTGAGGAGATTGAATTGTGTGGACCAGTACACACAAGGTCAATGTGGATGGTGGAGAGGCACCTGAAATCATTAAAGGCTTTGGTTAGACAAAGAGCATGTCTCGAGGGTTCTATGGTGGAGGGATATATGCTATGTCAATCGATGGTGTATATTAGTCAATATCTTCCTAAATTAGCAGCAAATATGCATGTGGATCGCATTTGGGATGTGAACTCCATTAAAAAATTTGAAGGGGAGCACCTGTTGGGGAAAGGTAGAATGACGAAAGTGAAAGGTAATTAGGTTTATAATACATCCAACTTTTCCTTTTTATATGTATCGTACTTATTTAATTTTTATTCTTTCATCAATTATTAATATTGTATACCTTTCTAACTAACATATATTGGTGAATTATGATTTTCTGATACAGTTGGTCGAGAGTGGGATGCACTACATATATACGATGCAAACAATCTTGACTGGATGAAGGTATGGATTGATAGATGCATACAACGTGAAGGTAGGTTATCATGGGAAGGGGTGTCTACATTGGTTATAGAAGCTCATCGTAATGGAGATACCAATCTTACGCAGCATGAAATTGATTTAGCACATGGTTTGAAAGATAAACAGGCAAGCATGTTATTCATCCAATATAATTTCATTATGTTATTTCATAAATTATTAATGTTAGTTTCGATGTGTTTTTCCCATCCATACATTACAAGTTATGTGAAATATGTTTTATGTGTCTAGCATATTGCAGTTGAAACATCACAAGGCTATGTGGTGCAATGGTCGTAAATTTTGCATCAAAAAGTTGGATGAAAAGAGGAAAAATTCTTATTATGGGATACCTGCAGTCTTAGAGGTCACTAATGTTTCCTCTAGAAGTGACAGACATCCTGAAGTCTCTGAAAATCGATACTATGGTTATTTGGAGGACATACTTGAGTGTGACTTTAAATCCTTCAAAATAGTTTTGTTTGATGTCAAATGGTACAGGCTACGAATGAATGAATGTGATCCTGATAGAATTGTTGATATTGTATACCTTGTTAATATGGTAAATCTGTTATCATGTTATTCTACATGATAATGGATTTACCATGGTTAATACAAGGTCATTTGAGCTAGGAACAGATCATTATGTTCTTCCAAGCCAATGCGAACAAGTCTTCTACTCAGAGGTTCTAGGTAAAGCAGGTTGGTCATTTGTTGTTAGTTATGATTCAAGAGGAAGGCTAGTAAAGTATAATATTGTAGAGGAAGAAAATGATCTTGAAGAAGAAGATGATGCAGAGGAACAGGTAGCCGATGTAGGAGATGTCTCAGATGAAGAGCCTGAAGGAGGAGATGAACCAAATGTACTAGTAGGAGGCAATGGAGATCTTTATGATGATAACCATGATGAAGATATATTGCTTGGAAATGAGTACATTGATGATGATGTTGATACAGTCAATCCTTACAACACCTTATATGAACCATATGATATGGATGTTCAGTTCGATGAAGATGATCAACTAGAATATTGATGAATGTGTTGAAATGTTGAAATATTGTATATATAAGGTCAGAAGAGAAGAGCAAGTGGGTGCAAGTGGCAAGGGAAAGCTTAATTTGGAGACACTTTCTACTCATTGAAGTACACTACATCAACCAAGGACAATACAAATCATGTAAAGGAGGTACGTATTCTTTACTTATTATTTATTATGTTTCTTGTTCAAAAAGTTCTAAAAGAAGTACATATCTCAAACCACTACACATGACCTCTCGAATTGATCTCATGCCTTAGAATGTAACAAGACTAGTTGATGTAGGAAAGACTCTTTGTGATTATGAAGAGTGCACTCTAACCTTTGTTGGAGGTTCTTTAATCGAAATGGAGAAAAAATTAGACTGATAGCAATATGGTAAGGCAAAAGGTTTGGTATAGTACTCCATAGGATACAAAAATCCCTCTTTTTCATTGATTTGTTAATCAAAACCATAAAAATACTAGAGGCAGGCAACAATGACATGTGAATGGGGCCAACGTTGAAATTTTTTCAAACTGTATCTGTATGCATTGAAATTTGACATTGATAGGATATTCTCATGCCTTAATGATATGGGAGGGTTTCTGGACTCAAATTTGACTCACACACCCACTTTCTCCCATCATCAATTCATCATGTAAACCATAAACCCTAATTTTCTTTCAAAGTACACAAATTGGTTGATGCAAGTTTTAAGTTTCATCAGTCTTTCTTCATTTTTCTTTCAGGTTCTACATTAATGTATATACAATGTATCCATGTCATAGTTGTGATGAAAAATCCTCTTTTTCGTTGATATATTAATCAACACCATAAAAATACTTCCTTGCAGTACTAGATGCGGGGGCGTGTGTAATGTCGAATGAATTTTACAAGGAACAAGGAATGGAAATTGTACTAGGACTCGACAGGGGCAACAGTGACCTGTGAATGGGGCCAACGTTGAAATTTTTTGAAATTGTTTCTGTATGCAATGAAATTTGACATGGATAGACTATTCTCATGCCTTAACGATATGGGAGGGTTTCTGGACTCAAATTTGACACACACCCACTTTCTTCCATCATCAATTCATCATGTATATATCTGACCCTAATTTTCTTTCAAAGTACACAAATTGGTTGACGCAAGTTTTAAGTTTTCATTAGTCTTTCTTCATTTTTCTTTTAGGTTCTACATTAATGTATATACAATGTATATGTGTCATAGTTGTGATAAAAAATCCCTCTTTTCCATTGATTGCTTAATCAACACCATAAAAATACTAGAGGCGGGCAACAGTGACATGTGAATGGGGCCAACGTTGAAATTTTTTTAAACTGTTTTTGTATGCATTGAAATTTGACATGGATAGACTATTCACATGCCTTAACAATATGCGGGGGTTTCTAGACTCAAATTTGACTCACACACCCAATTTATTCCATCATCATATCATCATATGGGATTAAAGGCATATACCATCATTGAGGGATGAAAACAAGTGCCTAAGGCCCTAAACGAAGATTTCATGTGTTTAATGGCCATGAACAAGGACTCCAACTAGGAATATGGGCACCATTAGTATGTTTTTAACAATAAGAATGGGTCATAAGAACTCTACCATGACTAGAGAGGGAAAAAAGGGCCTTAGGTCCTAAACATATTTTCTTTGGCTCATTGGCCATTAACAAGGCCTCAAACCACCACATCTATCCTATTTAATAGACTATGGTGCTTGGGTGGGATATGGGTGTCAGTCACAATTCAAGGGCCATGAACTAGGCCTCAAATAATCATGTAGTTGATCTTATTTAAGAGATATTTGACCTTCCGGTGGGATATGGGTGTCATTAGGAATTGTTTTGCACCATATATGTAATTCAAGGTTTATATCATCACTAATTAGGGAGGTTGTCGGGCCCTTGAAGTGGCCTCATTTCATGAAATCTTTGTAGATGTTGTCCTCTTATAATTTGGAGTTGGTTCTATTAAGAAAACTTCTTGTATTAATGAATCACTTTTTATTTATTGAATCTATAGGTAAGGAAGCAAACAAGCATAAATATTATGTTTATTTTAATGGTTTGACTGATAGACATAAAATAGAGGTGGTCTAAATTTTACCTTTTCAAGTATTATATTTTATCTAAGGGTTCAAATACTTGGGCTTCACACTAAAATCCAATGGATATGTCTCTATGGATTGGACCCTAGGGATAGTTATTTATGGTGGGTGGTTAAATCTCATAACATTAGCATTGGAAGCTTTCCTTTTTTATTAGCATTTCTTAGCATACATTCCAATTGGTATTTGAACAATGGACTACAGGTACAACCAAATAGGTATTTGTCAGATCTGTCTTCATCAAGCGAGGAAAGTTCAGGTAGACGGAGAGCAACTAGAGGTGAGAAGATTAGAAGAAAATTCCATAGACGCGTGGAATTTTTTCTTGCTGAAGGGGGGTCCTTCTCTTATGATGTTGAGAGCATAGACGACATCGAGGTTCCCTTGAGGTACAAACATTTAGTGAAATGATGGGTACCCAAGGACCTTCCTCAAGTAAACACTGATTTTTTTCTGGACGAGAGGATATATTGCATTGCTCCATCATCGTTACATGGCTTGGGGATATTTTTCATGGATGGAATAAAGGTTTTTGATGGCATAATAACTGAATTGATGGAGTATGTCGGGCGTTGTTACAATTATAGAGATTGGATGAAGCTAGTCCAACCATGTTCCTTAAATGAAGCAATCCACTTCCATTGACTCATTAAACCAATCATTGAATGTGTGCAAGATGTTGGTGAGGAAATTATTTCATCTAGTTATGAATGCATGGGACTGAGTACAAGTGTAAGAGTCCCATATTTCCTTGTGTCAGAAAAAATTTCATACCTAGATTAAACCTTTTCATTTCCCCTTTAGAATTAATTCTATAAGGAATTCATGCTATGGGATGCTCACTATGCATGGAAGTACATTGTTGTTGTTGCTCCAAGTTATTGATGCAAGGAGTGTAGTTTTGGTTTGGGAACCAATAACCTTGGGATGGGAGAATGAATGAGAGAGTTTATTATGAAGAGAAAGTGCAAAGACCCTATATAATATATATTATGTGTTCTATATAATATATATTATATAAATATATTAATTTTATAATATATATTATATATAACACAAAACCAAAAAAAAAAACAATAAAAAAAACAAATCCCCATGCATGGAGATATTCGTTAAGCCCGAAAACAAAAGAGAACCCAAACCAGAGATATTCGAGCTCGATATCAAGAGAGCTCAACATCCCTATGCGAACAGTGAAGACAGTGACTTGAGACAACAAGGAGAAAATATGTGGAACCCAAGAGAAAATAAATGGACAACCCGAGGATGCCCTAACCCACTACACAAGCGATAGAGGAAACCCCGCCTACATAGGAGACAAATCCAAGGGAAATTCACTCAGGGGAACAATAATGCCACCAAAATTGATACTTGATTCTTCTTATTAAATTTTTAAGGTTATTTTTTTTTCAAAATTGTTTCGTTATGCTTGGGATTGAACCCATGACTTCATGACTATGGACAAGATTTTGGGGTTTAGGGTTTACAGTGGCGAGGATTGATTTCATTTTTCTTGGGTAGATTTTTTGGGTCTAGAGATTGCAACAAATGGATGTCGATTTCGTAATTAAACAACCTGCAATGTTCAAATTTCATATATCAATTACAAGCTTCCAGATATTGAATTAGTATAGAGAAATGATGAATCGAAAACAATGATGATTTGAATTAGCATTCTCCATTATAATTTTGTCTTATGTTTCTACTAGTGTCCTACAATGGACACATATCCATATTCTATTGATATATCTACTCTGCATGTTGTCCTCGTGGCATTCTCATTTTAAATCGAGTCTTAATACAAAGAATAGAAATATCATAAGAAACATAATATGGGCAATAAAATTCCAAATTAGATATTGTTCTAGACTCTAGTCCACTTTAGTCACATAGTGAGGAGTAAATATATAATAACAACTATACATTCAAAATCTCACAATGAGCCAATATCATACTAAATATGTAGATATTGGGAAAATTGATTGTTCTAGGTGAGGTGATCCCTCAAATCATGTGCATTTGAACTTGTTTTAAGGTTTACAAGGACTCTCCATTTAAAAAGTGATAGAACCCTTCATAAAATATCATTTAAAACTTCTAGAATCCTCCCTTTAGTGGAGCACTCCTCTATTTATGGGTTCCTTTGCTTTGAGTTAGGTTTGAGGTGGTTTGCATTAACACATGGCGCCTGCATAAGTAGGGTTCTCCACTTAATAATGGTTTCTTCTCTTAAAAAGAGTCTTGAAGTGGTCAACCAGTCCACATGTCATCTTCTCAAGCCATGTGAACTTATTCATAGATGTTTGTGACCATTTCTTCACTTAAAAATAAATTTTGGCCCCTAAAAATATGGAGCACTTCTCCCCTTGATATGCATTTGAACATAAAATACTCCATAAATTACCTCCAAATGTGGAGCACTCCTCAAGAAAGGTGGATTTCCCCTATTTCAAGGTGTGTGACTAGCTCATGAGTCCACATGTCATATCCTCATCGAGGGTGCTCCTCTAGATAAGTGCAACCATGTTTGTGAAATGTACTCGAAAGTCCACATCACCCTCTGAAATATGAATGGTGAAAGATGCCTCCAAATATGCGGAAATGCATCAAACAATGTATAATGATGCTAATGCTAGAAAGGAATATCAATGGTGAGAAATTCCTACAAATATGTAAATCATGCCTTTAGAACTATGAAGACACCCCAAAGTCACCCTTCAATGAAGAAATATGCATAAAAATATATATCAAGTACCCCAAATGGTGTACTTTTAGTCATATTATTCACAATTTGTAGTTGACTAATCTATGAACAGTGAAAGCACAAGATGTATATCACAATATGATGTTTTACTTGGATCAAACCTTTACACTAGTTGAATGCTCTTAAGATCATTCGTCAAAATTTTGAAGCTTTATTAGGCTTTATTAGGCATGTTTTTCTAGAGAGACCAAGTGGCATATCAAGTTGGTTCAACAAAAAGCATGAATCCATAGAGGGACTTGATTCTAGTTGTAAAGCCCAGGCAGTTAAGACATCAAATCCTAGTCACCCTTTGTTCCAATCTACAAAAGCGGCTTCTCAACATAACCCTTCTTGAAGTTTACTAAAGAAAAACCATACTTGGTAAATCCATAATTCAATAGAACATATTATCGAATATATAAAGACCCAACATAACTTTATTTCAGACAGTACCATCATGTTGCTCATCTCTTCTCAAAAATAAAACCTATTAAACATACATTCTATCATTATTAAACAAAATAATCAACTATCATGGCATCGTGATTCATAAATACTAAACAAATCCTAACGAAGATGGCAAACTATTTGCTCAAAGTAATTTGGAAGTATGATACGATAAGATAATTTCATTAATGTCCGCAGGGGACCAAAAGAATAAGTTATTGGGACTAGAAAATATAGCAAGTAACAAACATAATGTGGGAGTGAAAAGGCAAAACCTGAAAGCTACAAGCTAAAGAGAAACAAGTAAAATAAAGTAAGAAAAGGTGACCCAAGAGGGTAAAGAGTAGAAAAAAAGATGCTCTATTCAACATTAGATATAGATAGGAGAAACCAAAGCCATCTCCTTCCTCATCAATCACTATGAAAGTACCAGTGCAACACCTGATAATGTCCTGTGGGGAACGACAACCATAGTACAAATAACTAAAAACCATCAGCTTCACCCTGCATTATTTTAGCCACTCCGTCAATGAGTAGAATTATTTTGGCATCCATGTCTAAGAAAGCCTTCCAGTCTTCTAGATATGTTGCACAAGTGGTTAATGTATTGTTTGTTGTCATTATGAAAAAACTCCACAACATAGCCTCCTTCATAAATTCACTGCAACAAATCAAGGAAGTAAATGATATTGAGCTAAAACTGTTATAATCCAACAAGGCTAATTGAAAAGGCAGATAATTCATAAACTAGAGTAAATTCTCCCTTAAGTACCCACTACTACTAAAATGGCTTTTGAAGATATTTGTTCTATCAAGGACATGGGATGAGAGCTTCAAAGGCATATTGTAATTTGTGACAAGGTTACCTCACACATAAAGCAATCGATTGCATAACTTGGTGATCCTGCACATCTGAAGCTTGGGGTGCTTAATATAGATAGAAATGGTTAGTCAAATGTAGCACAATGAAGTGTGAGAAAAGATGGTGATCCCATATATTCTTTAGAATGTGTTTACATCAATGCATATACGCAAGATGTTGGGTTATGTTAGAGAAATTGCATCTGCTATGTGTTACCTCCCCAACTTGCACTTAATGATAAAATCCCTAATCCACAAGGTGCAACCCGAGGGGGAACTACTAGGATGGTCAGCACTGTCACCTAACAAGCCTATCCTCTCACTTTTGTTTGGATATTCTCCAACTCAAGGGGGTCATCCCTAGCAATTAGGATTACTAAATCTATATCAATAAAGCTCAAAGGTGATGTAAAAAGATAGCTCTAGCAAAACAATGTTTTTGTAGTTTAATGGTAAAGGAATGATGGAGGGATCAAGATATTAGTTCCAATCCAACAAGGGTAAATGGAGTCAAGAGGATGATCCAAGAGGGAAATATTAATGAAGGGTTAAGACTCCAAGGGCTAGGTATATGGTGCAGATCCTACAAGGCCTATATGAGTCTTGAGTGGGGCCAGTTTGATTCTAAGTGTAGCTGAAATAGCTAAGTTGGCTACATAGCAAAAGGATGATAAAGGCTACTGGGAGAGGTGGAGCTCCTCCACATAGTTGCTCAATATGTGTGTAGGTGCTCATAGTGCAGATGCATGTATGGATCGTCCTTGGGCTCAATATGATTGCCTGACAAATCCAGGCTCTGCCATTACAATAGGCATCTTTGTCAGCAATTAGAAATGAGATTCCATCTGATATATATCCATCAAAACAGATCCATATTGTTTAGTTGTGGTTACCAACATCTCCAAATAGTGAGTTATTTCCACACCATCAAATCCATCAACTATGAAATTTCTTTTGTTAGAATTCCATTCCAACAAACTTGAGTCCAATCCTTCAAAGAAAGAGGCAAGTTGTAGGACCACCAGACTACTTTGGAGTAGAATCTTATATTTCTCTGTACAGTTCTTTATTTCACCTCAATGATTCAAAGAGATCCTTTCTCATAGTTATCTGAATGTATGATATCAATATGAAAGACTATCATGTGATCTGGACACTTGTAGATGTTGGTCATTATAGGTTGCAAGAGTCTGGAAAATAATTTCACCCATACATCAATATCAACATAGATTGCTTCCCCTTGGTATAGGTATTTTGGGGTTGAAACCTCAAAGAACAAGGTTGTGCTTAACTTTAATCTTCAAAACATCAAGAGTGTCGCCAGAATGTGGAAATTGAAAACACACAATAGAAAACAATAACCATAAAGAACACATCAAATAGGACTACAACGATCTCAAATTTTAATTTCAATATGGGAGAAGATATATGTCCAATAATCACAATATGATACAGTCACCTTCCTAGAGCATTAAGGGTTTTGTTATTTTTCAACTTTTTCAATCAAATCAAAATATTTGCGGAGACAACCAAATGGAGAATATCATAATCAAGGTTGTTGACAGAAATCTTTCAAGTTGCACGAAGTCCCCATGTGTTGTCCTTGAACTAGTATCTAACATCTTAGTTTACCATCCCGGTTCCAATCTGAATGGTCGCACATGTGTCTGCACTCTAGATGACTTGGTTTGCTTTGCTTCAAAATGAAAAGTCGAATTAGATGATGTATTGTGACTATAATCCCATTTCAGATTCTTCATCACTTGTAATTGTTGGAATGGAATGGAAAGGAAATCCAAAGTTGATGTAGTAACCGCATTAATTTAAGATCAATTAATTCCACAAACAAAACAATAACTTCTACTTGATTTCAGAAAAATCAGTAATTTCTTATAAATTCAACACATACGCATATAAATTTATCAACGAATAATAAAATTCATAACAGAATAAAACAATTTTACCTCTTCCTGATGCTAGTTTCTACGTCGACCCGGTTGTCCAGCCCGCTGCTTTGTTGTTGCCTAATGCGCTACCCAGCCCTGCCCAAACTGAGTTTCCACCCTGCCATCTAGGAAAATTTCCTAGCTCCAGGATATCATATGGATACCTTGGCCCCCGTGCCCAAAACCCCCAGCAAACCGGTGCCCCCTGTACTAACCCTTCCCGACTACAGAACTCAAATTCCCCTGCACAAATCCAAGAGAACCCTCCAAAAATTCCCCCGTAGAATGGTAATAATCCCCCTTCTTTTGTAAACCTCCTCGCTCATATCCCCCTTTCACCGCCCTTTCTCCTCATTTATTTCTTTACCTACACATTTATTACCTTATCCACCTAGTTAATGCCCCTTATCCACTTATTAATGTTCCTTATCTGTTTATTAATGCTCCTTATCCCCTCTTCCGTAAACCCTTAATTTAAACAATATAATTTATTAACCCTCTTAATTTAATACCCATGTCAATGAATGTAACAGGTAATTAATTAATCAATTAATTAATCAAATTATAACTATTAATTAATTAATAAATATTTAATTAGTATCATTATACCAATCTTTGTTTAATTAATAATATGTTAGAAAAATTAATTACCTAATAAAAATTTTTTACTTAATTATCCCTAAACATATATTCTACTAGGGTTAGGATTAAGCGTCTAAGCTTGATTTCTTCGCCCCTATAAAAAAAACTATTGGTTCCCTTGCCTTGTAGCTACGCTAGCCTTGCGCCATACTCGCCAATTCCTATGCTTACTCTCCTAGTGCTTATGTCGCCTCCTTCCCGCTTGTCCTAGTCTAAGTCCTTCTAACTTTTCACTTACTACTAAATATCCTCCGATGCTTGACTCGTGAGCTTTTCCTTGGCGCGTAGTGTTGGCGTTGTCGAATGCTGCATTGAGATTTAGCGTTGACTTGACTGGTGGAATGGAGTGGAGGGACTTGGCACTTGGCTTGATGAGTTGTGTGTACGGTCTCGTGAACCTGACGCTTGGACAATCGGACTTTATACTTGGGATATAAGGATCAACAACGCTAAATAAGCCTTTACCTTGATTTCCAGTGCATTCACTAATTATGATTCAACTCGGTTAGCTTGCTCCGGATCACTAGGTTAGGTAATAAGCCAGTTAGTCTTAATATTCATACTGTATCTTCCTGATAATAATACCACTTTAATCCCTACAGTGTTACCATTAATCTATTAAGTATAAGAATTTATTTGTAAAGACTCATGTGTGATGTAGTGGTTGGTGTGAATGTGTGGGGCCTTTGGCTACTTGGAGGTCACGAGTTTGACTCTCGGGGAGTCAAACAATCTTTTGTAATTATTTTTTTTTTACTTATACATTAATTACGCATAATTAACTTACTTAAGTTATAATATTTTTTTTTAAAGAATTTAAATAAGGAAATGTTTTAAAAAGAAAACAAATATAAGAATAATAATAAAAATAATAAAATAATAAAAATAAAAAGTTATTTTAAAATAATTTTAATTGATGTTTTATAATTACCTTCGTTTTGAAGTTATTAATATATATACAAATATCTATATATAAAAAAAAATGGCCCTGGGGTATCGTTCGACCTCGCATGAGGCCCACGTGTCCTCTCCCTCTTTTCCACCTGTCCCAACCTAAAATAAAATAATATTAAGAAAAAATAGAACGCTATACAAACCCTAAACAAGCCCTAACCCCGAATTCATTCCTTCATTTTCTAATTCATGAACACGGTTTTCCTTCTCAGTTCAGTACTTGGGCATTTGGTCTCATCTTGGTTGAGCGCTCGGCTTGCTCGGCTTGACGTAGTGCAAGAGAAAATGCCTCTTGCAGGCTCTTCTCTTGGCTGCAGCTTGTTGGACGTTGGCTTGTATATATATATATTTTTTTTTTCAACGCGTTTTGCACAAGGGCTTCATCGTGGGCTTCTTCTTGACAGCCTGGTGTTCGGCACAGGCTTTGTGTTATCTGTTGGTGTATCTTCTTGGCTCAACAACTGTGGGATTGGGTGCAATAATTTTATTTTGAATCTATTATGTATATTTTGAATCTTTAGACGTGTTTGAGCACTCAAACCCTCGTGGAATCTCCTTTCTTACAAAATTTCCGGTATTCTCTTACATCACTTCTCTACCAATGTAATGTATGGGTCATGTTTATAACTGCATTCTATATTTGGGGGATCATGAGGTTTTCTTTCATGTATAGAACATAAGTTTTATAGTGACAGATGATCTGAAAGGTGGCCTGAGCGATTTTCATTTTTTAACCTAGAATGGTGGATACTGGCAATAATCACAGACCGCTGGAGATTGAAAGTGGCACAAACTGAGGTGCCCAGATCGCTGGGGGTCTGAGTCTGCTCAGCCAAACACTGTGGAAGGAAACGAAAGACACAAACACCATTGGAAATGTGTCGGCGTGGCTCACATGGCAAGAACTCTCTGTGACTGTTTCTATTAGTAGCGGTGAAACAAAGACTGTTCTTCAGGGCTTGACAGGATATGCAGGGCCCAAAATGCTAATGGATCTGATGGGTCCTTCGGGATTTTGGAAATCGACGCTTCTGGATGCACTTGCAGGCAGATTGGCTTCTAACGCATTTCAGTCGGGATCGATTAAGCTGAATGGCCATAGGCAAAATCTCTCTTTCGGCACTGTGGTATGTCTAATCCCGTGAGGCCGACAAGATCTCCCTTGGTTGTCGTCGGATCGGCAAACGCAGACATCTATGTGGAGATAGACAGAATTCCTAGGGAAGGAGAGACCGTTGCCACTTGTACCGGCCAGACCCTTGCGGGAGGCAAAGGTGCCAACTAGGCGGCTTGCGGCTCCAGGCTATCGCATCCTACCTACTTCATCGGCTAGGTATCTTCACTCCTTCTCCATGCATGTCAAAGCTGGTCATTGTAAAACGACGTTGTTGTTCTGGTTTCCAGGCTAAAGCTTGAATTCTGTAGTTTTCTTTACTAAACAAAGAAAACAAACATTTTAAGGTTTTAAGTTTATTATAGTTGCAAAATCTTTGACTATGCAACCAATGTTTCATATCTTTTACCTTGCCTATTCTGAATTCAATCATTTTACGGATTTAGTTGTAATTTATTATGAATTCTATTATTTTACGATTTTAGCTCTAATATATTCTGAATTCCAGTATTTTATAGTTATAATATATTCTGAATTCGAGCTCTTTATTGTTTTCTAAATCCTATCATCTTACACTTTTAGCTATGATATATTCTGATTCAAGCTTTGAACGATTTTCTACATTAAATACTTTCGCGGTTTTAGATATAAAATATTAGAAATTTAAACATTTCACGGTTTTAGTTCTAATGTGGTCCGAAGTCAATCATTTTAAGGTTTTACTTGTAATATATTTCGAATTTTCTGAATTCAAGCATTTCACGGTTTTGATGATAATAATATGCTTAAAGGTTCGACTCTAATCTTTTCTTCTTCTGATCGTTTTTCTACCATTACGATTTTGACGACTTAAATAATATGAAGAAATCTTTCGGTATTTTATTTTTTTTGGCTTGTTTCTGAACGTGTTTCGTTATGCGTGGATTTCAGGAATTTTAATGCTTTAGTGTAAATTTGTAAAATATAAACTGAATTCGAGAACTTTATGTTTTTTTTTTTAGGTTATAATGCTGAATTCAAACATTTTAACACTCTGACTATGAAATTGCGAAGATATATTGTATATTCAAGAGTTTAACATTTTTTAATTGTTTCTGGTTCTTTTTTTTAGCCGATTTCAATCATTTGATCTTGTTTTATGATTGATATTTTTTTTTTTTTATATTTGTTTTAAAAATTTATGTGCTTGGCTTGGAGGTTAAGTGGAGCTTAGGTAGAGCTGGAGCTTGGCCATATTCTATTGATATCTCTACTCTGCATGTTGTCCTCGTGGCATTCTCATTTTAAATCGAGTGTTAATACAAAGAATATAAATAGCATAAGAAACATAATATGGGCAATAAAATTCCAAATTAGATATTGTCCTAGACTCTAGTCCACTTTAGTCACATAGTGAGGAGTAAATATATAATAACAACTATACATTCAAAATCTCACAATGAGCCAATATCATACTAAATACGTAGATATTGGGAAAATTGATTGTTCTAGGTGAGGTGATCCCTCAAATCATGTGCATTTGAACTTGTTTTAGGGTTTACAAGGACTCTCCATTTAGAAAGTGATAGAACCCTTCATAAAATATCATTTAAAACTCCTAGAATCCTCCCTTTAGTGGAGCACTCCTCTCTTTATGGGTTCCTTTTCTTTGAGTTAGGTTTGAGGTGGTTTTCATCAACACATGGCACCTGCATAAGTAGGGTTCTCCACTTAATAATGGTTTCTTCTCTTAAAAAGAGTCTTGAAGTGGTCAACCAGTCCACATGTCATCTTCTCAAGCCATGTGAACTTATTCATAGATGTTTGTGACCATTTCTTCACTTAAAAATAAAATTTGGCCCCTAAAAATATGGAGCACTTCTCCCCTTGATATGCATTTGAACATAAAATACTCCATAAATTACCTCCAAATGTGGAGCACTCCTCAAGAAAGGTGGATTTCCCCTATTTCAAGGTGTGTGACTAGCTCATGAGTCCACATGGCATCTCCTCATCAAGGGTGCTCCTCTAGATAAGTGCAACCATGTTTTTGAAATCTTCTTGAAATTCCACATCACCCTCTGAAATATGAATGGTGAAAGATGCCTCCAAATATGCGGAAATGCATCAAACAATGTATAATGATGCTAATGCTAGAAAGGAATATCAATGGTGAGAAATGCCTAAAAATATGTAAATGATGCCTTTAGAACTATGAAGACACCCCAAAGTCACCCTTCAATGAAGAAATATGCACAAAAATATATATCAAGTACCCCAAATGGTGTACTTTTAGTCATATTATTCACAGTTTGTAGTTGACTAATCTACGAATAGTGAAAGCACAAGATGTATATCACAATATGATGTTTTACTTGGATCAAACCTTTACACTAGTTGAATGCTCTTAAGATCATTGGTCAAAATTTTGAAGCTTTATTAGGCTTTATTAGGCATGTTTTTTCTACAGAGACCAAGTGGCATATCGAGTTGGTTCAAAAAAAATCATGACTCCATGGAGGGACTTGATTCTAGTTGTAAATCACAGGCAGTTAAGACATCAAATCCTAGTCACCCTTTGTTCCAATCTACAAAAGCGGCTTCTCAACATAACCCTTCTTGAAGTTTACTAAATAAAAACCATACTTGGTAAAGCCATAAATTCAATAAAACATACTATCGAATATATAAAGACCCAACATAACTTTATTTCAGACAGTACCATCATGTTTCTCATCTCTTCTCAAAACTAAAACCTATTAAACATACATTCTATCATTATTAAACAAAATAATTAACTGTCATGGCATCGTGATTCATAAATAGTAAACAACTCCTAACGAAGATGGCAAACTATTTGCTCAAAGCAATTTGGAAGTATGATACGATAAGATAATTTCATTAATGTCCACAGGGGACCAAAAGAATAAGTTAATGGGACTAGAAAATATATCAAGTAACAAACATAATGTGGGAGTGAAAAGGCAAAACCTGAAAGCTACAAGCTAAAGAGAAACAAGTAAAATAAAGTAAGAAAAGGTGACCCAAGAGGGTAAAGAGTAGAAAAAAAGATGCTCTATTCATCATTAGATATAGATAGGAGGAACCAAAGCCATATCCTTCCTCATCAATCATTGTGAAAGTACCAGTGCAACACCTGATAATGTCCTGTGGGGAATGACAACCATAGTACAAATAACTAAAAACCATCAGCTTCACCCTGCATTATTTTAGCCACTCCGTCAATGAGTAGAATTATTTTGGCATCCATGTCTAAGAAAGCCTTCCAGTCTTCCAGATATGTTGCACAAGTGGTTAATGCATTGTTTGTTGTCATTATGAAAAAACTCCACAACATAGCCTCCATAATAAATTCACTGCAGCAAATCAAGGAAAATGATATTGACCTAAAACTGTTATAATCCGACAAGGCTAATTGAAAAGGCAGATAATTCATAAACTAGAGTAAATTCTCCCTTGAGTACCCACTACTACTAAAATGGCTTTTGAAGATATTTGTTCTATCAAGGACATGGGATGAGAGCTTCAAAGGCATATTGTAATTTGTTGCAAGTTTACCTCACACATAACGCAGTAGATTGCATAACTTAGTGATCCTGCACATCTGAAGCTTGGGGTGCTTAACACAGATGGAAATTGTTAGTCAAATGTAGCACAATGAAGTGTGAGAAAAGATGGTGATCCCATCTATTCTTCAGAATGTGTTTACATCAATGCATACACGCAAGATGTTGGGTTACATTAGAGAAATTGCATCTGCTATGTGTTACCTCCCTAACTTGCACTTAATGATAAAAGCCCTAATCCACAAAGTGCAACACGAGGGGGAACTACTAGGATGGTCAACACTGTCACCTAAGAATCCTATCCTCTCACTTTTGGTTGGCTCTTCTCCAACTCAAGGGGGTCATCCCTAGCAATTAGGATTACTAAATCTATATCAATAAAGCTCAAAGATGATGTAAAAAGATAGCTCTAGCAAAACAATGTTTTTGTAGTTTAATGGTAAAGGAATGATGGAGGGATCAATATATTAGTTCCAATCCAACAAGGGTAAATGGAGTCAAGAGGCTGATCCAAGAGGGAAATATCAATGAAGGGTTAAGACTCCAAGGGCTAGGTATATGGTGCAGATCCTACAAGGCCTATATGAGTCTTGAGTGGGGCCAATTTGATTCTAAGTGTGGCTGAAATGGCTAAGTTGGCTACATAGCAAAAGGATGATAATGGCTACTGGGAGAGGTGGAGCTCCTCCACATAGCTACTCAATATGTGTGTAGGTGCACATATTGTAGATGCATGTATGGATCGTCCTTGGGCTCAATATGATTTCCTGACAAATCCAAGTTTTGTTATTACAATAGGCATCTTTGTCAACAATTAGAAATGAGATTCCATCTGATATATATCCATAAAAATAGATCCATATTGTTTAGTTGTGGTTACCAACATCTCCAAATAGTGTGTTATTTCCACACCATCAAATCCATCAACTATGAAATTTCTTTTGTTAGAATTCCATTCTAACAAACTTGTGTCCAATCCTTCAAAGAAAGAGGCACGTTGTAGGACCACCAGACTACTTTGGAGTAGAATATTATATTTCTCTGTACAGTTCTTTATTTCACCTCAATGATTCAAAGATATCCTTTCTCATAGTTAACCGAATGTATGATATCAATATGAAAGACTATCATGTGATCTGGACACTTGTAGATGTTGGTCATTATAGCTTGCAAGAGTCTGGAAAATAATTGCACCCATACATCAATATCAACATAGATTGCTTCCCCTTGGTATAGGTATTTTGGGGTTGAAACCTCAAAGAACAAGGTTGTGCTTAACTTTAATCTCCAAAACATCAAGAGTGTCGCCAGACTGTGGAAATTGCAAACACACAAGAGTGTGAGAGCTCTTTATGCACTGCATGTCTGTTTCAAATAGACATCATAGGCATCACCTCTCACCTCATATCGAAAACAACCTATTTTTAACCATGATCCATGATTCCGTTTTAGCCTATATTCTTTAAATCAGAGAAAACGTATGTTCACCAAATTACATGGTAAGTCATGTTCTAACTCACAGCATGTCCCTTCGAGCATAGAAAACAATAACCATAAAGAACACATCAAATAGGACTACAATGATCTCAAATTTTAATTTCAATATGGGAGAAGATATCCGTGCAATAATCACAATATGACACAGTCACCTTCCTAGAGAATTAAGGGTTTTGTTATTTTTCAACTTTGTCAATCAAATCGAAATGTTTGCGGAGACAGCCAAATGGAGAATCTCATAATCAAGGCTATTGACAGAAATCTTTCAAGTTGCACGAATTCCCCATGTGTTGTCCTTGAACTAGTATCTAACATCTTAGTTTACCATCTCGGTTCCAATCTGAATGGTCGCACATGTGTCTACACTCTGGATGGCTTGGTTTGCTTTGCTTCAAAATGAAAAGTCGAATTAGATGGTCTATTGTGACTAGAATCCCATTTCAGATTCTTCATCACTTGTAATTGTTGGAATGGAATGGAAAGGAAATCCAAAGTTGATGTAGTGACCGCATTAATTTAACATCAATTAATTCCACAAACAAAATAGTAACTTCTACTTGATTTAAGAAAACTCAGTAATTTCTTATAAATTCAGCACATACGCATATAAATTTATCAATGAATAATAAAATTCATAACATAATAAAACAATTTTACCTCTTCCTGATGCTAGTTTCTCCGTCGACCCGGTTGTCCATCCCGCTACTTTGTTGTTTCCTAATGCGCTACCCATCCCTGCCGAAACCGAGTTTCCACCCTTCCAACTAGGACAGTTTCCTAGCTCCAGGATACCATATGGATATCCTGGCCCCCGTGCCCAAAACCCCTAGCAAACCGGTGCCGCCTGTACTAACCCTTCCCGACTACAGAACTCAAACTACCCTACGCAAATCCAAGAGAACCGTCCAAAAATTCCCCCGTAGAATGGTAATAATCCCCCTTCTTTCGTAAACCTCCTCTGCTCATATCCCCCTTTCACCACCCTTTCTCCTCATTTATTTCTTTACCTACACATTTATTACCTTATCCACCTAGTTAATGCCCCTTATCCACTTATTAATGTTCCTTATTCGTTTATTAATTCTCCTTATCCCCTCTTCCGTAGACCCTTAATTTAAACAATATAATTTATTAACCCTCTTAATTTAATACCCATGTCAATGAATGTAACAGGTAATTAATTAATCAATTAATTAATCAAATTATAACCATTAATTAATTAATAAATATTGAATTAGTATCATTATACCAATCTTTGTTTAATTAATAATATGTTAGAAAAATTAATTACCTAATAATTTTTTTTTACTTAATAATCCCTAAACATATATTCTACTAGGGTTGTTACAGTTGAGTTTAGAATACAATGCCTACAACCTTCTTATCGTATCCTTAGTTATGTTAAACTACATCTACGTGCTCTCTATTATATATTTCTAAGGCATTATACGCATGGATTTCCCCCTCTATTCTAAATTTTCTTATATCATTATAAACTTATTGATTGTGGGCGACAATAGTGAATTTTGACTGTGGTCGCAAAACATGTATGTATGTATCTATGTATATGAGTTTGAAAATTCAGGGGATTTCTAGAAAACACCTACACCTACTGCTACCATTTGAGAACAACGATGTAAGATGATGTCAGAACTGAGAAGAATTCTAGCCTAATCATAACCTAGTCACCTAATCATAGCCTATAATACATTTATTATCCTATCATTTCTAGTCTTACCCATAGGTTAATCGTGAATACAAGCCTAACTAAAACACATAAACATGACCATCTCAAAACAGTGATGCAATGAGCGAACCCAAACACAAACAATATTCACAAAAACTAGTCAAGTTAAGGGTTTGACACTAATAATTCCTATTTGAAAATAAAGTTTAGGCCTAGATAAATGGCATCAAAATAAAGTGAGCATCAATATAGCCAGGAATCGACAAGTATAAATAATAATAAACATGGGTTCCTAGGTTAGATCACATGCACAAACTACCCAAAATATTGTTTTCCAAGTAGTAAGAGATAGGGCCAATGCCAAATAGATAGTGTTTAAAAATAAATATAACAATGAACATAACACATGGCCAAGAGGTCATGAGAATGATATCCCAACCATATCCATACTCAAGGCTTATTATTAATTGTGGCCTGCTTTTGTGCGGAGTCGTTTATTTTTGTTGAACCAACTTGATATGTCACTTGGTCTCTCTACATCACAAATACAAGTTGATCAATCTGCCCCTTATAATACGAGTTGATCAATCTGCCATTTAATAAGAATGCATATTTGTTGTTTGCATTTTGTCATCCTTGTATCCTACACAACTATCATTACTATAATTGAAAGGGGCATTCTTCTTAATTGCTCTCTCATTCGATGGACTATAGGTACAACCAAACAGGTATTTTTTAGATCTATCTTCGTCGAGTGAGGAAAGTTCAGGTAGACGGATAGCAACTAGAGGTGATAAGACCAGAAGAAAATTCCATAGACAGATGGATTTTTTTCTTGCTGAAGGGGGGTCCTGCTCTTATGATGCTGAGAGCATAGATGACATCGAGGTTCCCTTGAGGTACAAACAATTAGTGAAACGATGGGTACCCAAGGACCTTCCTCAAGTAAGCACTAATTTTTGTCTGGACGAGAGGATATATTGCATTGCTCCATCATCATTATATGGCTTGGGGATATTTTCCATGGATGTCATAAAGGTTTTTTACAGCTGAATAACTGAATTGATGGAGTATGTCGGGCCTTGTTACAATTATAGAGATTGGATGAAGCCAGTCCAATATACGCGAGGTATGATAATATATGGAGTGGATGCAAATTATATACAACTAAGAGACAATGACAGAAAAAAAGGAGGGTCTATGTATATTGACGGAAGGCCAAAGGCATTGGGAAATATTGTGGGGTTTATAAATAGTACATGACCTGGGGAAACAAATAAGCAACCCAATTGCATATTTGAGGGGCGGGAACGAAACCGTGTATTCGTATGTGCAATAAAATCAATAACTGCAGGGGAGGAGTTGTTGATTGATTACAACTTGAATCGAATACATATGGACATTGCTATTATGGGGGCAGTAATTTGAAATCTATTATGTTTACTTATCATGATGTGATGTGGTGCAGTTTGTAAATTTGTATTCCCATTGTTTGTAAATTTATTGTTGTTCATGATGTTTATTTGTTATGGATTTCTAACACCTAAATCTTATTCACATCATACTCTTTTTGTTTGCATGATTCATTTCATTTGTTATAGATTTCTAACGCCTAATTCTTGGTAGGTTGATCATGGAAAAGCACCAGTCGACCCCTCAAAATAGGTAAATTATAGGCAATGCACTTCACTATAATGCACATCATACTCTATGAGTTTGCATGAGTCATTTCATTTTTTATGGATTTCTAACACCTAATTCTTCATAGGATGATCATGGAAAATCTCTAGCCCCCCAGAACAGGCATATGATTAACATTTCCGAATTACATTTAATGTGAAATTTATTATTTATTTATATAATTGAAAATAACTTTTCTTTCTTGAAATATGTAGTCCACAGGCCATGGTTTTGATGATTGGGTCGACAACGACTGAACCCAACATAATGGTAACAATCAACAAAATCATCACAGAGAAATCCTTCGCTTGATTGTAAGTAAAGATCAAAATCAATAAACTAAAGAAAGGATAGAGCAGTTGAAGGAAAATCTTCAAAAATATAAGGTAATAACCATATCTTAAAGTGATTTTTTTTTGTTGTAAGTTCAATTATGAATGTTTCATGTTTATAAATTTTACATTTTCTCATCAAAAAAACTTTTTATTTCTTATATAGGATTTTTTGGCTCCGATTCAGTCGGCTCCTGCAGTAGATGTTGGTAGTATTCATGTTGCAAAGAGTACACCACAATGTCCAGCCAGTACGAGCCAACATATACTGGCTAGGCTATTCAACACTCCACCTGTGATTGATCCCAGTCATACTCAAACTGGGTCCACACCTATAGTTGGGGACCGTGAGCATGACATACCCCTTCAGCCGGAGGTGGCAGAGCCACACGTAGGAGCTGGTGGAAGTGGCTATGATGACACTGTCAGTTCATTTCCTGGATCGTCACGTGTTGCCAACACGAGAACAATTTCATGCTCTTTTTGGTGAATGAGAAAGGAGTTCCAATAAAGACATTAAAAATTCAGGTGTTTTTAATTGTTTTAACTATTTGTTGATGTATATCTGAAGCATATATCATCTCATATATTATTTATTTCTAATTAATGATCATTTATTTTTGCATGTAGGAAACAACTTGTTTTATAAACACTTGCATGACCAATTGTTGGAATATTTTGGTCCCACGTTATGCATGAGGTGGAATTCTCAGAGTATTCACCTCAAAAAGGAAAACTTGGACTACCTTGAATGTATGTTTGGGGTAGATACCTTTGACAAAAGTGAGGTCTCCAAAGCAGTGGGCCTATATTTAAAATATATACATGACATGTATAGGGTTAACTTGCAAAAGAACCCTAGGTATGAGAATCCACCCGTTATTCCTGAGAGGGAATGGAAGGTGTTCATTGAGGACACAAAGGAGAAGAGATTGAGAAAAGAAGGAAGAAATCCACCTGGTCCAGGAAGGTAAGTTACAATTTGAATTCAATACTTTTAGCTTTCTTTATTTTTAAATACAATTGCGGTATATAACAAACTTGAAATTTTTCATAGGCTCCCTAACACTTCGAAAGACACCAAGGCAAGGGTTGAGAAACATGGCCAACATAGACAAGGCCAAGGTGACTATTTGAAGTTACATGCATGAATTGTAAGAAATCAAACATCTTAACAATATTATTAGTTATATCGCCTTCTAGGTTTCTGGTAATTCATGGGGCAACCAATAACAAAAATCAATACTCTTATGCAATGTAGGGGGACGATTTTGGTACCAAATCCACTATGGAAGACCTCCATCTTGGTTACAAGTATGGATACCAAGCTGTTATTGATCATCGAAAAATCTTGGGACAGTCGCCAAGATGCAATGTGCATGAGATGGTATATTATAAAAATGTAACCACAATAACATGGTTTCATTACCTTTAAAATACATTCTCGTTTGATATCATCCAATAATTTTATATGTTGATTTGTTATTTATAGAAGGGGAGAAACAATATTACCGAGCCCATCAACAGTACTGCATAACAGTTTGTTGATAGTAGAGAGCAACCACAAGATGGTGCTTCCGTGCAGCCCCATGAAAGTGAGGTGCAGCCTCCTGGCAGTGAGGTGCGACCTCCTAAAAGTGAGGTGCAACCTGATCCTAACATAACTGGGTCGGTGCAGCCCCATTTTTTTGTTGCACATGAGAGCCACGATGGTAATATGGTTGTATATTAATCATATATAACTTAATAATTTTGTACTTATGAATTTTGTGATTCTATTTTTTCTTTTTACTAATTCAATTATGATTGTCTACTTATAAATTTTGTGGTTTCAGTGGTAGAGTTGCACGACATACATCGAGATCCTCTAATAGAAGAGGAGCACAGGGTAGGTAAATTATTACATTCTAGTCGTATTTTTTCTTATTAATGAACTAAATCAATCGTATTCAATAACTTGCCCTATAAATTTAACATTTTTTGTCACTATAGGTGATGACCCGCATCTGGTGCCTCAACGTCGTGAGTACGTGACAAGGAATGCAATGCGTGCGAGAGTGCAAGGACAATAAACAATAGAAGAGCATGCAGTAAAAGAAGATAACACAAATATCGATGAAATACTTAGGAAATTCGCAGCAAGTCATGCAAAGAAAAAAAAAACAAGTACTAATGTATAATATTATAATACCGATCATTTAAAATAAAAAACAATTCACATATGCTTGTCAATATTACGGTCTTGCATACCTTTTTTTTTGCTTTTCCTTTCAATGAGTTCTTGATAAATTTATGATTTCATGACATTTTTTGAATATTTTTAATGCATATTATCTAGTAGATAGTGTTATTTTTCTTTTCCTTTGACCATTTGACCCTTGGATTAGACTAGAAGGTATAAATTATGTTCATATTACGAATTGATATTCAATTACTATAAATGGTTATCTTCTTGATGTGATCTGAAAATTTTTGTTATATTTCTATTATCTTCTTTTTACCCTTATGTTTAGATCTGATCTGTTGTAAGCATATTGTGAGAAAAAATATTAAATTTCTATCTACTTCAATTTTTACCCTAAATATATCAGTTAGATTGGGTATTGGGGAATTGAGAGTGATGTGAGGGGGGTGAGGGGACATAAGAGATTCCACCTTCACGTGGTTGGCCCTGTTTAGTAGAGAATAAATTAGGAATTGGCTAATCTTGGACCAAACCTCTCTCGATCCACCAGAGAAACAACAAAGCCAATGTTGACTTCGTTGTTGCTCCATCAGATCGAGGGAGGTTTGCTGGAAGATTAGACGACTCCAATAGTTATTCTTGAAACCAAGAGGAGCCCATTTGGGATTTATTTCTAGTTCTATAACTATCACGTTTGTAGTTTTTTCTCAGTGAGTAAGTTGATGTTTGAATCTAGGATGATGAGGGGTACTCCAAAAAAAAGATGATAAGGTGCTTGTAAGAATTGTCAAGGTATGTTCTGACATTCTCAATTTAGTGCATCTTAATGTATAGTAAATAATTGCAGTTGAATAATTTTTTTTAAATACATATTTTATTTAATATTCTAGATTGTCCAATGTAGTGATCTATTATCTTGAGTAGGAATATCCTGGAGGTTAAATATGTCCATTGAATAATCTTGGATTTTGTTGTCTTGTCCAGGTTTTTCCTAATGGAAAAACTACTGAGCATGAAGCAACTCATGGCACTGTAACTCAAAGGTGAAACTAGCACAAATAAGGGGTTTGGTCTAGAAGTTTTAATTATATATATGATGCATCATTGTTTTGAAGGGTGTATTTTTCTTTTATAATCTCCAAAGTAATGTTTTGTAAATCACATAGTTATATAATTTCTTAATTAGCTATTGAAGGGTAGACAATATTTAGTGATTAGTTGGTTTTCAATTGTATATGTTGGCCATATGTTGAAATTTCAAAGCTTATTCTATTATATGGTCTAGTTATAGAATTTTCCTTGTTTCTCCTTTCTTCTTTTAAAACCCTATTTATTTATTTTTTAATAGTGGCCTTGTTCAATGTGCTCAAAGGATATCAAGTTGTAGCACATCGATTTATATTTTCTACACTGAAGTTGAGTTATAAGTGGCATTTGGATTTTGTAAACGATTTTGTGATTTAATTTTGTGTTGATAAAAATCAATGATTGTTACAATGGTTTATTCTCAAGATTGTTTTGATTCACCTCGGGGTAAATATATACTTCAGAGTTGGTAGCTATCGCAATTTTTGTGTTTGTAGCTAGAGTAT
>ML778196.1:1024814-1083608 GCA_009831015.1 Picea engelmannii | reverse complement strand
GATTTAATTTTGTGTTGATAAAAATCAATGATTGTTACAATGGTTTATTCTCAAGATTGTTTTGATTCACCTCGGGGTAAATATATACTTCAGAGTTGGTAGCTATCGCAATTTTTGTGTTTGTAGCTAGAGTATGGTTATGGGCCTTATTTTTTATTTATCTTTTAAGTCCTCTTATGTTTTTCATTGGAGGTCCCGTCCAAGAGTTTTAATATCGACTCACAGAAAAGTGGATTTGGGATCAAAAGGCTATCAAGTTGCAGTGTGTCTATTTCTATTTTATACTAAACATTGTTTTGATTCTCCTGGGGCTAAATACACAATTCTGACAAAGTATGAACTGACCTCCATTGTAATTTTTCGTACAATTTTTGGGATGTGATATTGTTCCCCATACCCATAAGGATCGATATGTATTTGTTTAAATACTTATAAGTTGTTTAATTAGCTATTGAAGGTTAGACAATATTTAGCTATTGAAGTTGTTTAGTGACAATTGAAGTAATTTGGTCATTGTTGTATGCAGGTTTTGAAGCACTTTAAGCCTGAGATTCCATCGCTGAGAGCTATACAAGACAAGTGAATTCTACCAAAAATATCCTCTTCTAATTTCTCAGGCATAAAATCAGAGTGTCCATGGTTGAGAGCTATACAAGACAAGTGAATTCTCCAACCAAAACCAACTGATTTTTCGCCTAATAAATTAGAAGAGGATCTTTCTGAAGAATGTTGCTTGGTATAACAGATTGTTCTTGGTAAAATCTCAATGGTAAGGCATTGACAAGAAGGGTAAGGCATTGACGAGAGTTTGTAGATTTTAGAGTGATAAAATCTAGTTTTATTTTTATTAGATTTGTAAGGCATTGACAAGAAGGATTTTGGCTCTAAAAGCTACACTATGAAAAAAAGAAGCAGTTCCAATAGATTTCTATGATTTGAGAGTTGAATTTTTATAGGATTTGCATTGGAAGGTTGAGAAAATGAGAATGGTCAAAAAAAACTTCATTGATGATTACTTTTTCCTAGACATGAAGCCTATCTTGATTACATTCTATTTGAGTCTAGTGACATTGCCATAGTTTGGAAGCCTATGTTTGAACCTCTCTGTAAATATAATTTTGTGGTTTTGCATGACTTGTTGGTATTTGGAATTACATATGGATTGAATGGGAATACCCTATACATGTGCAAGATGTACACATTTTAACAAGGTTGTCTATGGAGGGGCCCAACCTTTTTTATTGGAGGACGGGCGGCTTTCTTAGTTAGGAACTTTGAACTGGACTATTTAACCTCTTGATATGCCTACTTTAAGTAATGAATTGAAGTTGGACAACTACCATTGTTGGGCGGGAAATAAGATCACTACGTATGTATGCTGAAGGTCCTGAATCAGATGGAAACCGTTAGTCAACCATGTCCTTGATGGCCCACTACTTTTCTAACACCTTTCTCGGGATGGCCCACGAACTTCAGAGGGAATTGAACTATATACTACCCATCCGCGGAAGGGAACGGTCTCTAACCCATTGGATAATAATTGGATAAGAAGGAAACAATTGGGCGGGCTTTCCATAGCACTTATCGTGGCTCTTCTTTCCACATTGTTGGTTGAAGAGTTGGTTGGAGAGATAGAACACAAGCCTTACTTGAGGGGGATAAATCCAATTGAGTCAGACGTGACGACAATAAGCTATTGGCTATTTTTCATAGATAACAAGTAAATTAATCATAGATAAAGAAGAAATATAGGCGAGAGATTATAGCTCTCTTCGGCCGCAAAGATAATATCCCACTGCCTATAGAGGAGAAATATGTCTCCCATGCATTTGAAGTTATAAGGAAGCATGGTCGCAATAAGGATGAACCTAGCCTATATCACAAGTATGATACATATAGGGGAGGTTGTGGTGCCATCATCTCATTGATTATTAACCCCGAGGACCATTTTTCTTGCTAGTTGATTGCAATCCATCTCATGTGTAAATACACCAAGGAATAATTCAACCTGGATGCCCAATTTGTCACTAAATTATCTGTGTGTGGAACTAAATTGAAATGGTTTAAGTTATTAATAGATGAAGTCTTTCAGGCATGTGCTAATCCCCACACATAATCCACCTAATTCATCTTTGGCTATCCATTGGTTGCTTTTGGGATGTGGAAATGGAATCCCCTGTAGGGAAGATAACTTCATCCCATGCCCAATCAATAAATTATTTCATTGCAATTTAATTCTTGGAAGAGTTGGAAGGACACTAAGAATTTTGCATTCAATGAGGCCACTTTCAACAAATGGTATGACTAGATGATTAGAGTTACTAAACCCATTTTGTGAATCCCATAGGTGCTACAAGTGAATAAATTTTGGTTTAGTATGAACATGGACAATACATTTATGCGGTCATCAGGGACTAATGTTGATAAATTCCATGCCATTTCTTTGCCCTATTACTTGATAGAATCATCTTTTGATAAATTCCATGCCATTTCTTTGCCCCATTTCCAATTGCAACAACCAATCCATCTCTACCTTTGCTAAAGCTTGAGCCAACCGATGATTTTCTTCGGGATCTTGTAGAATTTGGCAACTAGAATGAGTTGGTTAGTGTTGAAGAAACCTTATGTGCCTTTTATGAACTTGAGAAAAATAATGCCTTGCCTCTTTTCAACAATTTTTTTTTTTTTAAATATTCAGGTCCGTCGGTCTTCCGACTACTACCGGTCGAACTTCCGACAGGAAAAGCTCCCAGCAAAGCATCAGAACTACAACACGCTCATCGGTCGCATCGGTGGGATAGCATCAGAATATTCGTCGATAAACCGATGGATGTCGTCGGTATTTTTTTGGTTGTCCTTTGAAATTAAATTTTTAAAGGTCGTCGATCGTTAGACGTTAGTGGTGTCGGAATACCAGCGATAGTCCAATGTTGGAAAAACCACAGGAGTTTTTTTGATGCCTGTTGAGCCCTCATAAGCGACGTTTGAGTGACATCAAATGTCAAGGGTACGGAAATAGGGCATCGTAAATTTTGTCCATTTATAGTAGTGTCACCATTACCTTTGTTGGGAGTCTGTTCGACCAGTTTTCTCGACGGTCTAGTCAAAAGAATTCCTCTCCTGGGAAGGTGTTCAGTTTCTTTCTTTACTAGAGAGGATTGGCCTTCTTTACATCCTTTAATATATAATTCTATTGTCTTGGATTCTTCAAAATTTTCCGCCAGGGTTTTCTTAGCGGCTCTTTTAACAAACATAGAAATATAAGTCGTGAGCACGTTAGCATAAACCTTGATTTGTAACTCTTGAGTTGGTTTTGTCGCGGGCTGGAAATTGTTTAAGATGGTCATGAATATTTGATTGAAATCTTTGACCCTCTATTTCATACTCATGGTGGCAGCGAACAACTCATCCATCAGAGCTTCTGTAGTAGTTTTCTCTGCAAATTTATCTAAAAAATCTTCCTAGAACTTGGTCCAGCTAGTTATAGATCATACTAGAATATTAAAATACCACGTTGAAGTTGAATTTTCAAATGTGTAGGGGAAAAGTATGCAGACTACGTCTTCATGTTGAACATTCATGAGTCTAATCATGAGTATGAATTTCTTGATGTGATCTTCAGGTAAACTTGAAGTCTCAGGGTCGTACTTGGGGAGCAGTTTCTCTCGGTGTTGGGGAAGATTATGTACTCATCCAGGGATGGCCACGGCGTCTCTAGCCAACCAAGGTTGGTTGTTATGAAGTGCGATTTCCCTTTCTTCCTCATGGTTATTATTACCTTCCATATCTTTGAAATTTGAGTCGAACTCTTCTTCTTCTGAAAAGTCGTTTGGGTCGTAGATGTCATTGGTTGGCATTTCGAGTTTCAGATCAAGTGGTTCTTGGATTTCGGTAATCACAAAATATATTAAGTCTTCTACGGAGTGTATGAAAACCTTGTCAGGAGTTCTAACCACTGGTGTGCTTTGTTGTTTTCTTCGAGGAAGGATGGGAGCTAAGGAAAACACATTGATCTGCTAAGAGTAGGCTCTAGTGATTCTCCTGAATTGATTCACTTCCTCGTGAGGAATTACGTAAGGTATTTCAGGGTGAAAAGGTTCTTCCTCAGGCTGGGGTGAGTTACCTGCTTTGGGAGTCCTCGGCGTGTGTGGGATATCTGTTGAATGACTAGCCATATATGTCGGATGTTATGAATCTGTAGGATGCTCGAAATGTTATATGAAATATATACTTAGCCATTTATTCTCAGGCCCTCCTTCTAGTGCCAATTCTATTGATGGGTCTTAAATCCCTTGACTCAACAATAGGAACCAAACCCACCACCGAGGCCCAATTAGACTCTGCAGTGTTTGAAAATAGAATGGTTCTTCATATCTTGTGATCTGACCAATTTATCGATGGGCTTTGTGCTTTCTTGTGAATTCTCTTCCTTTAGTTAGGACTATTCTCCCCTGGATTTTCTCCTGGATCAGATCAATATGAGAAATGAAAACCAGTATAAACCAACTTGACAACAAATCGGATTAAGTTTTAACTATTGGGGAAGAAGCTGAGCTTGGGATAACCCGCTGCTCAAACATGCAGACAATCATTCTATACCATAGGCCTAGTACTAATACATTAACCATGTGAGCATTCAATTACTGTCTGAGAAACCAATTATCAAAAAGAAAGAACATATGTAATAACATCATGGCAAGAAAAATAATTCATCTACCATAACCATTCATCACATAATAACACAACGATTTATCTTCATCATTAAAGAAAAGAACATCAAGACATTGCACCAGATAACTTGACAACATAATTAATTTCTCTTACTCATTACTGCATCATTCATGAAACAGGATAAGAAGTAGTTTTTCTCTAAGTCCAATCACATGCATCTGATGAAAATAGTTTGTATTTGGTCTAGAAGTACTTCTCAATTCTTAGTAGCTTCAAAATAATTCTTAAGAACCAAAAAGAAAGAGTTCATACAACAACCATCGACCTTTGACTAATTGGTCGAGATATTTATTTATAATATAAATTTTAACTGAAATTAACGGCTAAGTGCAGTTTAAGCAAAGAAAAAATCACCACGTGGCATTATCTTCTAATAGTTTCTTTAACAGTCAACCCCAAATATTTCTTGGAAAGGGTGACTTTTCTCGTATTCATATTAGCTGATAAAAAATTCTTCACAAGTTTGGGCCCATGGAAACCTATGTTGTTCCATCAGAACTGCATATATTCCCCTGATGTCTATTGCATGAACCTGATACTTCATGAGACTGGATTTCATTTGTTGTAGCATGGTTCAGGCCCTAATTGCAGGTTCTACGAATCGATGCAGTTTCCCTGGCTTCGCATCGGTCATTTTTGCAAGTTCTTCAGTCCATATCGAGTTTTGTTTGGTATGCAACTTGACTATGACACTTAAGTCGATAAATTTGTCGAGGGAGCCTGATATCCTTCATTACTTTATTCATTTTATCCCAATGCTCCTTTCATTTGGTCCATTTCTCTTGGATTTCTTGGTGTGGGTCCCGAGACATCTTAGCCCAGTACTCAATTGATCCCTTCATGTGATTAAGACTACTTTTGCCCACTGTCTGAATGCCATGTTCTTCCTTCTCTCATCCCTTCTGGACTGCCTCAATGTACTCAAGTCTTTATACCGCTTGTTGTGCCTTTTCATACCATCGATCCATCTACTTACATGTCGTGAATTCCAGGAGAGTGTCCTCATGGAACTCAGTTGTGTTCACGGTTAGCAGGTGTCTTTCCTTCTTGAACTCATTGTAAACTCCTTCGAATTCACCTTTCAGATACACAACGGTCTATGTGACACCTTTATAGTATTCGGCCAGGTGGCACAAGTGTTCGATCTCCTTTATGCCGACAAATGGTTTCTTTTTGTCTCTTCTGGCTCTATGCAAGGTGGCGTATGAGAGGGATTTGCCCACACTGATTAGTTTAGTCATCTGGGCATATTCTGTGTTGATTAAGTTCTACTCTATAGTAACCAATATGGAGTGATCCAATGTGATCCTTCTTTTCTTTGCAGTGCTCTGAACGATGGCCTTTCTCTTTTGATCATAGGAGATCGCATAGATATTCTCTACCTCGTCTACTGACTCTGGTATCTGCTAAACCCCATGTGAGCATGTTCCCCAGGCTATCGGTGGTGTATAGTTGTTCAATATTGGGCTCTTGAACTTCCTTGTTGTGCCTCGCAGGTACAACTTCTACTTGTTGTTCATCAGTGATTTGAGTAATTGGTAGAATAGAGATGTCAGGTACAGACTCATGGCTTACTTGCTCGTTGGTCACCAAACCTCTAATTCCCTTTCACGAGGATTCTTTCTTTGATTCCTCTGATTCGAGATTGTCGTCCATATCTGCTTCGAATTCCTATACATTGGGCCCCTTTGTGTCGAGGCCACTTTTGGCTTTTGTTTCCATTTGCGATACCTCCTTGTCTTGAACTTCAGACTCAGGGGAAGAAGTCTTCTCCAAACCCTTTTCCTCTTGGACACACACAGGGGTGTCATGAGATGGCTCCGGGCTCTCGTCGTCACTATATATATGTATAAGATTTATCAAGGGATTAGCTGCTTGTGTTTCTATTGACACTCAAATTGCCCCTAGTTGAATTGTCCCGCCCACCGGAGGACTGACCGATGATATTTTGGATTCAAGGTTGCCTGACCTATTGGTGTTACTGAGATTTATAGAACCGGGGCCACTTGGATCCGATGGGATGTACTCTCAGATACTAGTTGGAAGCATAGGTGTTATGATGAGGTATGGATCATCCTGCATCAACTTCATTAGTAGTTGGCTTTGTTGCCACAAAAGTTCACCCATCCCCTGTCCAACTTGAATTTCAGGGGAATCCCTAGTTTGTACTGGGGATTCTCAATAATCCTATGTCATTGTGATATCTTCCTGGGGATTACCCATTGCTTTGTCCAGTTTAGATGTTATCATTCCTTCTCAGGTTTTGAGAATATCTTGAGTTGTCTACTCCAAGCACGTTGCTTGCTCTTCCCAACTAATGGCCTTGAACCTGGTTGTTTTAGGGTCAGTTATCCTTGCCGCCACCTCGCTCTAGTCTCAAGCATTTTAGGTGAAATTTCATCTTCAAACTGGTCATGGGCATAAGGCCAACATGATGATACCTGTGATGCATTTTGTAGGACTAGGCCCTTGGGATCGTGTTTGCAAAAACAACCAGTTTTGAACCAAAATTCCAATTGGCTTAGCCCTTATTGCTTAGCATGCGTGGTGTCTTTAACCATGTAGAATCCAATATGAAACTCGTAGGGTATGAACGCATGATTCTTGTCTTTTACTAAAGTGGAATTATATCCTTGCAAAATGGTCTGATAGAAAATTTCTCCTAACACTAGTCGATCGGGAACATATATGGGTAACAAATGGGGTGCCCTTGTGGCACCAAAAACCCTGATGTAGGTCTCACGTTCATCTAAATACCAGTGACCTAATTTCAATATAACCTTTTTCTCTTCATCCAACATCCTTGGACACTCTTTCTTGAACAACAAAGAATAAATTTGTGCAATAAACTGGTCACAGAAAAGAGAATACAATTTTTTGTACCTAGTTTCCCATAACATGTTGAAGTATACATGGACTCGGAGTTCGTAGGAGTTCCATTTTAAGTTCATTCCGGAAAAAACATTCCTAGCGCAGACGACGTCCAACAGATACGAAGCCTTGTAGAAGGATAGGGTTTCTCCCTCTTTCAGTGTCTGGGCTTGTTGTATAAAGGACTCAATTGTTTGGAGATGATGGTACCCCAATTGAAGCTTGTGCTTGAAATGGCCACCGTATAAGCTAGACGCATCGAAGCCTCTGAAAACTAAGAACAACCTTTCTCCCCATGTAACCTGTAGAGAAGAGCCATCAGGTATATGTATGGTTCCCTTATATTTTCCATCAGATACCAGTCAATAGTCCGGTTCATGAATTTTTTGTCTTCCCTCCAATATGACGCCTGTTGACAGGAGAAATCGATCGTCCGTCAACTGAGAGAGTGGAACTGGTCTGGGGTTGTCTAATAACCCAAGCCGTTTGGAATGAACCACCCTAACGGGTTTAGCGGCTCCGTTAGCCGATCTATGGTCCTAAGAAAACCAAAGAGAAAACTAATCTAAACTAACTAATCTAACTAATCTAACTAAAACTAAATAAACTAAACTAACTAAAACTAAATAAAACAAACTAAACTAACTAACAATGAATAAAACGAACTAATCTAAGTAATCTAATTAAAACTAACTATTAAACAAACTAACTAATCTACTATTTCTATATATACAAAATACTAATTGAAATATAACTTATTTACAAAATATACAATATCTACAAAATACAGATTTAAATAAAACCTGGAAAACTCATTTTCTTTCTGTCCTAAGACAGAGAAAGATATTTTGTTGATTTTATGATTTTATGAACAAGAAATAAAACTTACTGAAATTAAACAATCTAATATACTAATTCTACCTATAAATCTAACTAAAATACTAAAAAATATATTAAACAAATAAACAACAAACAAACCTGGAAATGCTCCAGATTTGTCCCGTGTATGATGACTTCGAAGCTGGTCGGAGGAAGGAAACTCGCACTGGATAATCCAAAAGCTTTTCGTAAACGATAGGCTGCAATGCTCTTTGAGTTTATTTACAGGACAAACAAGACATAAAAAATCATAACAATTATATGATTTATAAATCTCTGCAACAAGGTAAACCTGTTATGCAAAAACTTATACTTAATAATCCAATTAATGAAGAAGAGAAATATGTCGTCCACAAACTGAATCAAGTAATTGCTATGTTTTTTTTTAAGTACTGGAAGAAATCAGATATGGATTATATGGATTAAATCATATCATTTGCAGAAGATTAAGATAGCTAAAGTAGTCATTAACCAAATGGAAATTGATACACATAAACATGAAACAAAATATTGATATTATGAAAAGCTAAAGCTGTAGCAAAACATCAATTTATGTCTCAATCTGTATTAAAATTCCATATCCTTGTTCTCCCATGAATGAGGATCATCCTTATTACACAAAATAATAAGTATTTAAAGGTTTTCCACAGGGTAAAACCTCCCCGTGGAAGTTATAAAACTGTTTACATAAAATCTGGGAAGATATCCCAAAATCACTAAACTAGGGAACTAAAATAAAAGTAAAATATCCAAATATCCTCTAGAACTGCGCAGCATGCCTCATGAAATTCGAATTTACCTGAAACAGGTCAGAAATGGACAAGTTAGGGGGATATTTTTATTAATAAATGATAAAAATTTAATTCTGTAGCTGGTCTAATTTGAAAATAGAACTGTATTAAACCAATTCAAAACCAACAGAATTATATTCAAATATTTAAACAAATATTTAATCACTAAATCGACACAAAGCAAATCGCATCTTATCACAACTATCCAACTCTATTTGCCAATCTTAAACAGACAGAAATCGTAATTGAATCAAAATGAAACTAACAGGATCATTTTTTTTAGTTTACAACTACATCAAACCAATTAAAACATAGCAGTGTCTTATTTTAGGAAACAAATCCTTTATACAGGTTGAATGCAGTCATAATCCAAATGAAAACATTTATCCAACACAAAACAGAATCATATCTGGTAAATTGAAATCAATAGAATCTATTAAAAACAAACAGGATTAATCTAAAGCAAACCCCAATCGACTATATTAATTCAAACGAACAGAATTGCTTCAAAGAGAACCAAACTGAATCAAAACAAATCAATCTTTTATACTAAACTGAGAATAATAAAATCTCATTAACTAAATCATAGTTGTGTCCAAATTTAGCGCACGAATTTCCACTCATGATTCATAACGAAATTGTTTTGGTAAAATGAAATCCACAGAATCATTTTGAATCAAAACGAACACAGCTATTGAAAGAAAATCCAACCAATTATATTAATCCAAGCAAACTCATAAAGCAAAAATGATGTTGAAATACATACCTGGGCAGAAAGAAAATGCTTCTTCTCACAGACTACTTGATGAATCTATGGATTGATCAAGGGTTTCAATAGGAAGTTGAGGCACAAGGCTAGACGGGCAGAAGGGGTTTTGAAGCATAGGTCTGGAGAAGTGATAAGCATTATGGCAAATGCACACAGACCCAAAACGCATGTTCCAGCCATTGAAAATTGACCTGTAAAACAAGAGCTGGATTTTTGAAGTAACTCACTTTCTGAGGAAACCGCCCACTTTAATGGTAAAGGGGCTAAAACCGGTTCTGGGTTTTCAACGGTTTGATCTAATTCAAAACCGTTTGCCCACAATCGCTCACGCAAAAACGTGACTCTGGGGGCAATTACGGGGGCAATTTAAACAATCTTCTCTGGAAAGAATGAAACCAAAACCGACTCTGAACACCATGGGGGTTCAATTTGCCCTACAAGAGCCAGGAGAGAACACACAGTGAGTCAGGCTAAGGGGCAAGGGTTTGAACAGAGTAGGCTCAGATATTTTCCCAAAAATCAATAGAGGTAACCCTGTAAGGAGGCAGGCATTAATGCAAAGTGTGCAAGGGTGGTAGAGCTTACTTTTGCCATTCATAAGAGTTATTATGAAAGTACAACCACCAGTTTTCATAGCTGTCCAAACCACTATAGCATAGTTCAAAAATCATGTTGCTTGGCTAACCAATGAAACAATGGTAAGTGTATAAACAACGCGTGCAATCAAAACATTATGCCATAGTTTCAAACCATCAAATATTCAATTAGAAACCAAAACCAAATAATTAACCATGCGCCAATGTATTGTAATCGCTTATATCAAAAGTTTGACCAACGTGCCAATAGTTTTGTAAACACAAACATAGGTATCATATCAAAGATATATGTGAAAGATTTAACCATAACGCCTATGCATTGTTGTGAAACAAATGGTTAAGTAGGCCAAATAAAAAAAACATGTAAATCCAAAGCATCGCAAACATAATGAAACCAAGTCACATAATCAATCAAAAAAAATGTCCAATGAGTATAGTTTGAAAGTCCTTCCAGCTACGTAATGATAAACAAAAAATAAGAGCAGTAGGCATATCGATAAAAAAAATCATGACAATTCAGATAGTGATCAAAATACAACTTTGGAAGGAGAAGTTTTCACGCTTATAGTCGTGAAAACAAAACGAAAATAAGTGTGTAAATGTCACAAGAATGAAAATGTCGTTCATTAGAAAATTGCGACGAAAAAAATGATGTTTGCAAAACATAGGTGTAGGCAGCTTATAGGATAATAGAAAAAGTGAATTGGCTGCCAACAATGCCATGATTTTGCTGGTGTAGTGTGTTGCATAGCAACTTACAACGAAATCAGTGTTCAACTTTTCTTTCTTCTCCCTGAGATTTTAGTAACTCTGGACCTCTGAAGGAAACAATACCCCGATGCATTCATCTTTATCATCATTAATCAAACTTTTTTGTGCATCAGTGTGGTCAATGAGCCACTTCAGAAGCTCAATGCAGGGAAACACTGGAGTTCGGCTTGCCACCATGTGTAGATAATCCCTACAGATATTTGGGAGGACATCATCATCAAGCTTCCTTGTATCAGGATCGTTGTGCGAGGTATACTCAAGGGGTTCCTCCTTATTGATTTTCTTAAAAAATTCTTCCCAACGAGGAAATGTTGTTTCGGGTCCAATGTTTTCCTTTGTGTCTTCAAAGGGCGAGGGATGGATGAAGGCCTTCTTGGTGGATGTCTTAATGAAGGGCACTAGCTTGGGGGGGAATTCTAATTGTATTACAACTGCTGGGGAGGAGCCCTATTGTGCTTCTAGTTCTTGCAGCTTTGGCGCTCTTGGGGATTTCCTGGTGGAGGGTTTCTTTGGAGGCATTTTTCCTGCAATTTAAACGACCCTTTAAACAGGTGTACAGAGCAGCATTGGGTGGGAACACATAAACATAAAATGTAAAACACTACAAACGGATACATACATGTAATGCTTGCTAATATAGTTTTCTAATACTCACTGGACCTTGGACACCTTCTTATAATTGTTAGCCTTGCTCTTCTGTGTGTTATGAACTCCTTTCCACGCAGAATATGATCACACACAATGACTCAAAAGAATATGAATGGAGAGATTCTATCTGTTGTATCAATCGGTTAATGTGAGTAATGAATGAAATTAAAAATAAACTACCGTTGGATCTCTGCAAGTAAATTCTAACTAGTTGACGACGGAGGTGCGGAGGAAGATGCATTGTATCGGCAGGCTTAAACAGTGTCTTTTGGTTCGCACATGAATTAGCAACTAATGTGTGATCCATGATTTAAATAACATTTTAAGTGCACTGTACCTAACAAATCTAAGGGTTAAAATGTCTCATCACGTTGTGTCTCTCCGATGTGGAGATCAGGATCAGATACTACCTTTGCACATGCTTCTACTAGTATCCTTCTGATAAAAACTTCTGACGTCGATGATATCGGGGATCGGTGATTGGGGAAAGTTCATGTGCGTAGTTTTTGGTCAGGTTATTGTCTTTGTAACCTTTCATCGCTGCACATGTTTCACGAGTCAATGGTTGGCAATACCACTTTTCCCCATGTACAATGCTTACTTTTCATTTTATTGTCGAAGCCAAACAGGTCAGTCTTCGATGATATTCCTGCCGAGGTTTATTCAAAAAAAAGAGAGATGTCCATCAACCGACATCGATGAATATAGGTGCGTGGCTATTTTGAACTTCTCAAGTGATTTTTTTGTCACCTTTAACCATTACCGATGACAAAATTCCTAAGAGTGTTGGGGAAAGCTTTAGACTATCAGTTTCTTAAGTAGTTTCTAAGTCCCAATTAAAGTTAAGATGATTTTTTGTTGTGCGTTCAAGCATACTTTAAACAATTTTAACATGAAACATAAAAGATAAGTGCATGCATTAGTTTCATACTGAAGTGAAAACAGACAGTGCAACAGATCAAGTGGTACCCAAAAAGTAGAAATGGACATAGAATTTTTAGGATGTGTTGAGTGCTCAATAGGTCGTTAAGTGCACTTCGTTTCGGTTCGTCAGCTACCATATTTTCTCTCTAAAATATTGTTGGAAAGGTCATCGACCCAATGGTCATGGAGGGAGATGTGAATTCATTTGTCCAATAGGAGATGATAAGAGTGGACCTGGACTATGTGGATGCAAACGATGTGGAGAGGTAATAGGAGGGTTAGATACATGAGAGGTGATAGGGGTATGAGTGGAATACAGGTGCCAGGTGGTGACAGGCAGGAGTAGTGAGTGGAGGACAGATGATGTGTGGTGAGAGGGGTGGTATAGGGAGGTAGTTTGGTAGGATTATGGAGGGGCGGTTGGTGGTAAGAGAATTAGAGAGGGGGGGTATGAAATCATGAGGAGACGCCAAGTTAGGTGGGACCAAGTGCGGGGAAACCACTTTTCCAGACCCCCCCAGCATTAAAGGTAGAAATCTTGGGGGGGGGGGGTCGGAAATCGTATGAGGACCATTGATCTCGAGGATGGGGATGTCACCGATAAGGATTAGCGATGGATTTAGGAAGTCTGTGACAAAACTTGTTTTCTCCACATAATGAAACCTTGAATACCACGATAATCGTCGATCTTACACCAACATTTGATATTCAACATCCATCAAGTCAGCCTATTGTTTTCATGTAGTTAGAGTCTGACATGGCCTGATATGATTCCCTGCTATCTTTTGTGGAATCTTACCAAGATTTCAATGGATTTATCTCCTGCACACACACAAAAGACTTGGTGGGCCTGCTACATTCTCAATTAGTGGAAGATATGATGACGAGTGTTCGAAACTCAAACTAGAACATGTGACCCTCTATCAAAGGAAAAACGATGGTGCAAATAAGAAATAAAAAATAGGGGCCATAAAGATGAATAATTAAACAATGGAGAATGAGCTAAGCAAGCAACCATGAAACTCAACCTTTGCTGGATGCATAGGGTGAGAGATAGAAGAGGGAAGGGGTGTAGGTCTAGGTAACAACATTGACAATCTTGAGTACACAACTATGTGTATTCTAGAAGATTTGGAGAAACTTCAACAGAAAGATATGTTGCTACTTCAACAGTTAGATCAATCTAGCCATGAAGAGATTGAGCAGAGAGTTCAGCTAGAAGACAAAGAAAAAGAGATCATAACATTGAATATTGCAGTTGATCATCTGATAAAGGAAATAGAAGAATTGGAAAAACATGATAACGAAACCAAAGAAGTACTAAAAGAAACAAAATAAGTAGTTAACAGTCTAAAGTCTCAACTTGATCAAACCAAAGAATGTGAAGAATACCTAAAGATCTAGTTAACTAGGAAAGAAAATTCTTGCCACACGTTAGAATTGGAAATCATCAACTTAAAAAGGATAAATGACAATACTAATGTCGATATAATGACTCAAATTAAAGAATCTAAGAAAAAGGAAGAATCCCAAAATATCCAATTCACTAAATAGGAATAATCATGCCACATGCTGGAATTGGAGGCCACCAACCTCAAAGGGATTCAACTAGAAAACAAGAAATCAAAAGATTGAAAACCAATTTTTTTTATCTAACAAAAGATATGGAAGATTTGAATACATATGGAAAAACTAATAAATGAAAAGAAGTCTTGGATGAGACAAAAGAAATACTCATCAATCTAAAGACTTAACTTAAACATGCTAAGGAAATGGAAGAAACCTTGAAGATTCAGTTTACTAAAAAGGAAGATACATGTCACATGTTGAAATCAGAAATAGTCAATCTTAAAAACATGAATGAAAAGAAAAATAAAACTGTCAAAATCCAGAATAGCTCAGCTATTCTAGATAATATTTGGAATAGACAAAGATCAGTTCATGACAAAACTGGTCTTGGATACAATAATAAATAATACAGTGACAAGTGGAGCACCATTTACAAACATGATAAAGGATCATCCTTCTCAAAAGGAAAAGTTGCAATCACAAACCAATTACAAACCATGAACTTTGTTAAGGAAGGAAGCTATATAAGTAAAAAGAAAGAATAAAATAAAAAGACATATCTCTCAAGACAAAATAAATTCAATAATGAAAACACCTTCAATGGATATTGTTCTTCTTGTCATAACTTTGGCCATAAAGAAATGGACTGCAAGAAACTAGAGAAAGGACATACAGAGAAATCCAAAAACCTGATTAGATGTTGGAGATGCAATTTTGTTGGGCACACAGAAATTTGTTTTCATACAATGAGATGTTACAATTGTGATAGGTTTGGGCACAAATCCCAAATCTGCATGAGTTCAAAAAGTCAATCCTTAAATAATTCATTCAAGTCACAGAGAAAACCTAATAAAATTTGGAAGAAGAAAGGAGATGAAAAATATCCAAAAAAACAATTAGAAAGAAAAGTTCCAAAAAGCAGAATATCTCATAGAAATATATGGAGAAGAAAATTTGAAGGAGAAGGGAAGAAAGATGATCTTGCACCTAAAAATGAAGAAATTAATAACAAGAAAATGATTGGTGAAAATCCTAATAAGTAATGTGAAATTCAATATGAAATAAATCAATCTTAAGAAAGGGAAGTCCCTATAGAATAATATGACACAATCTTGATGATGTCATAATCCTTTAGCCAAAGAAACAAAAATCATTGATAGGGGGAGCTGTATAATACAATGAGGAGAAAATAGACAAAGAAGAGCATCGCCTTAGGGGGAGTATAACATCAGAGGGAACAAGAAAATATCCTTTTTGTCATTTTTGTAAAAAGGGGAGAAGAGAAAAAGTAGCAAATAATTTCAAGATGTATCAATCAACAAAGATCAATTGATATTAGTAAAGATCAATTGATAACAAAATTGGTATTAGATCAATTGGTATCAATCCTCAATTGATATTCCTATGAAATATCAAAGAAGAATAAGAAGCAGATCAAGAAAGATCAGTAAGATTCATACCCTTATCCTATTTGGAAAAGGAAAGATAGTAAAAACTCAGGGGGGGTATTTTAGTTATCAAATAGGAAAGTAATTAGATTAGGTTTAAAATACTCGATCACTACAAGTTGGTATCAAGAAGACTAGTTACTTGAACACAAATATCCCAATAAACTTAGATAAGCAGTTAGTAAATTCACAGGGGGGGGAATAGTCATAGCCTCACTCTTTGTCGTTGATGTCAAAGGGGGAGAGAAGAAGTAAAACAAATTTAAGCAGAATTTGTTTTTGGCATTAGATAGAAAAGGAGATCAGTGATAGCGGGAGAAAATATACAAACTCATTTTGTTTTACAGGTATGTTTCCCTCAATGACAAAGGGGGATATTGTTGGAATTATTGATTGTGTGTTGTCATTGATGGAAACATGAGTCCAACATGTAAAGTAATCATAAGATGAGGAAGATCACCTTGTGGCAGAAGAAATTCCTGATCATTGTTGATCACGATAGGATCAACAATGATCCTATGACTCTAAATCTCAGGAGAGGTAGCAAGCAAAGAATCCATGTACAGAAGGATAAAAAAATCACAAGGAATTAAGATCTCATGAGAGTTATGAAGTGAATATTGGTGAATTAAAGAATGCACAAATAATTATTAAAATCTCAAGAGAGATAGTGATGAAAATATAAGAAGGAGGAACAGATAAGTAAGCTACAAGAGCCATCGATCTAACAAAAGAATAGATCGTGACCGTCGAAGGATGAATTCAGCAGAAAGCCACAACAATCGTCAAATATTGGATTTGTAGAGGAAGATCATCAGATCAACATCCAATTAAGTCATGAATGTCAAATCTGAGTGAAGGAAGATCAATGGCGGGGAGCCATTTTGGGATTCAAAGGACGAGTTAATGTCTGCACAGATTTTGGTTCCGCAATCCATGATGATCATCGATTGTCACCTGTCGATAAATCAACATCTCACATTGGTTGATCCACAAGCGTTCATGTTCCATTGTATAACTTGACAAATGGTTTTAAAGTTCGTGTTAGTTTGGACTCCTCAATCATCCCTGATCATAGATATCCACATCGGTTTAAGCACAGTCATCGATCTGAGATACATATCAACGAATAAATAATGACCATCCATATCAACGGTTGATTAACTCATAGTTGTTGGACTAAGCCAGTGGAAGGATAGTGTAAGGATTGAAACTAGACCATTGATTAGGATTGGAGATATTGGAGCTATCAGATTATAGTAAAGGAAGGGAGACGGTCAACTATGGAATTGACCAACTCCGGTGGAAATTGGAGCAACAATTATCTAGACCACCAAAGCCTCGATGCTCCAGAGTCATGAACTCTCATCATCTATCGAATTAGGAAATTCCTTCAGCCATTGATCTATTCACATCATTCCAAGAAACGTGTTGACCACTTCAGTTCTAACCAAATCCAATGAAAATTACCTGGACCTCTTAAGTCACGAATTCACGAACTCCCTTCAACTGTTAGATCAGGAAATCTAGTCAACCGTTGATCTAGAGTACCTACAACCGTTAGATCCAAAAGGAGGACATGTGACACATCAGGAAATCCATGTCAGCAAAACCATGTCAACAAGAACACGTGAGGAATTCATATGGTGACAGGTTTCAAGGTCTAGTTGGCACTTTAGGTATGAAAAAGTCACGAATCTAGGTGACACGTGACAGCCACGCAGACAGTGACATCAGCAAGCTACATCACTCTGGGAGTAAGTCCTTCGGGGATATCCAATTTCTACTACCAGCAAATACCCAAAGCATCAAAGTATGAAGTTAATCATGGTCATTGATCTAATATATTCTTGGTTCTCTCGACCATTGATCAAATACAGTGGAAGGATAGAGTAAACATAAATCATGAAGTAATGCTAATTATTGATCTAATTTGAGAGAATTTTCGATCTTTGATCAAGTATAATGTGTTATCACTAAGAGTCTCCCTCATATTGCAAGAGGATAAGCCCAGTACCCATCAGAATGTTTTGTAGAGGTAGGTTTAGGAATGGAGGTCAAATGGACAAAGTTCAGTACAAGAATGTTTTAACACAAAAACTAGACAAGCAATGCATAAGGAAATGAGTTTCTCATTAACTTTGGTCAATGGTTTAATACTAAAGTTGAGAAGAAGGAATAATTAGTGAGAAAGTTGTAAAAATCGTCCATGAGCATCCGACTTTCAAGCAACTTGGTGAAGAAAAACTTAGGCACAAGAGCACTCTTGAACTCAAGTTTCAGACACTGAAATATGTCATGTCAGCATAATAATCAAACCTCCATTACCATGCGAATACAACAACTCGTCTGGATCTTCCATGCACGAGCATTTCATCATAAGAGGAAACAAGGAAATAAAGAAAATATTGAAATAGGTCACAACAACATTATAATCAAACATACATTAAAATACAACTATAACCCTCGTCTGGATCCTCCATGCACAAGTGTTTTAGCACATATTAAACAAGATGATGAAAGAATATGACTTCTATTAATGAGAAAGTATCAGGTCTCATACATAACAAGAGAACAACTGTGGTATCAAAATATTACAAAATAGGGAGCTCTACTCAACCATTCGACGACCATAACAAAATATTGAACTAATCTATTTGTACTCACATCATTCCACAATTTCCAGTTGTGTGATCTAGCCATCCCATTCAAATATTTTTGTCTTTGCATCCTTCTTTCAGACTGTGCATGTTTCCTCCTGTTAAATGCAAGCTCAGATCAGTATGGGCCTACAAGAAGAAACCTTCCATCGTAGTACCTTGGGCTGACAATTCTATCTCCTTGGCCATAGCTTCCAAGATTCCTATTTATGTATTGAGCTAAGGTTTCGGCTATCGGTCCTTCTTCATTAACTAAATCCTCCTCAGGATTGGAGCGCAGTTGGACGACTAGTGGGAGACCACCTATCACTGTTGGATACAAAATTATATACGCACGTGATTTCAAGGCCGTCGAAAGAGGTTTGGACCCACACCACGTTCGGGCCTGAAATGCACCATATTTTTCCATGTAGCCTTCCTGCAATACCATGGTTTGGATTTCAACCCACCTTTGGATTTTAATGCCTGCACAGCTTGTGGCGTCGAAATGATTGGTGGTTATTGATCTAATTGTGATCTGTGATTTGGGAGAGCCTGTTATTTTAGCGTCCCTGCTAAAATTTATCCACCTACTAACAATGGAATCCCTCTAAATGCGCTTGGAGATAGTGCTAAATTGAACTACACAAGGGATCTCTACTACTGTAAACTACACTTTCCCGCTTGCCTGCATTCATAGCTATCACCCGTGACTCTGGACAATTTAATGGGATAAATTTGGCTCCATCGGGGATGGTATGCTCTCTATTAGCTGCCAAGAATGTGTAGTTCCAATGCCTTAGCCTTTGGGTCATGGAGTCTCTTATTCAGACATAAAATAAAAAGGAAGTGGTAATTACTATGGTGGAAAGCCAATCATGGCTTAAGAATTTATTTTTTTCAGAAAGTGCCCATTGATAGGGCCACCAAAAACTTTTGAATCCCCCAAGCTCTACAACTTATAAGTGTTATTTGGAAATACTTCAGAAATCTTGAAAGGACCAACCATAAGGCTTCAAATTTACCATGTTTTCTTTTGTCTTGCTTTGGGGCATCCCACTTGAGCACCATATCCCCTAGCTGAAAATATTCCTTGCTTTTCCTCTTTTCAAAGGCTCATTTTAATTTCTACTAAAGATCCTAAGCTTTATCAAGTAGTTTCTCCCTAGCCTATTGTACATCTACCAGATGTTGTATCCTCCTGACCATATCATCAGGTTCTCATTGGTAGTCTTGGAGGAAGTTTTCCACAGGCAAGGCAAGCTAAATAGGAAAAATAGCCTCAACCCCATATACAATCTGAAAAGGGGAAACGCCCAACAACCTCTTTGCTGTAACTCTGTCTGCCCATAATGCAAATTTTAGCTTTGAGTCCCATGCTTTCTTATTGTCTTCTAACAATTTCTCAATGATATTTATGAGGTTCTTGTTAGAAGACTCTACTAAACCATTTCCTTGGGGGTAGTAAGGAGTAGAATGGATTAATGTAATCCCATACAGTTCACATAACTTGATTAATGGTTCAACTTTGACAACATTGTCAGTAACAATCCTTCTCGGACAACCAAATATGTCCATGATATCTTAAAGGAAGCTAATAATTACCTTGTGGGAGGCATTCCTTGTAGGGATGGCTTTTATCCATTTGGTGAAATAATCAATGGTAGTCAAAATCCATTTTTGTTGACCACTTGGTGCTGGGTGAATTTCCCCAATGAAGTCAAGACCCCACTATTGGAAAGGTCCATAAACCATTACAGGTTTCAAAGGAAAATATTTGAGTTGTTTTCTTCCAGGAAACTTTTGGCATTTAACACAAGCTCTAATCTTTGCACAAACATCAGTAAAAAGGTTGGGCCAAAAATACCTAGATTTGAGGATCTTATAAGTTGTGGTCCTCTAGAAATGATGTCCCCCACATAAGTTGTCATGAAAGTCAGTTATGGCTCTCTGGGCCTCTTGTGAGTCTAGATATATCAACAAAACTCCTAGAGGATCCCTCCAATACAAAACTTGATTAATGAGAAAATATTTTATTTCCTCGAGCTTCAAAGCTCTCACCTTGTTCTTATCTAAACCATCATGAGGCCACAAATTTTGCAGAAAATATATAATGTCTTTATAATAGATGCATTCTACCAATTTGAGGCTAACATGATATTCTTTGTCAGCAATCTCTGCTTACCGATTTTTCTAAGTTTATGTTTATGAAATTAACCCCCAAATCCTTGCAATTTGATTCATCTAGCAACCTGGCCAAACCTTGGCCTTTCACCAATTTGGTGGGATTTATTTCGAGGTAAAATTCTAGAATTTTAGCAATCCATTTGCTTCTCTTCCCATCTATATCAAGATGGATCAATATCTCTTTTACTGAGGCTGAGGGAACATATGCAACGATTTTTTAATGCTGAACATATAGTCTAAAATCCCTGAGGGATTTGACCAAAGCATATGCCTACGTCTCTGTGATATCATATCTCATTTTTTCATCCCTCAATGCTCTGCTGAAAAAGGAAATAGGTTGCTCTAACCCCTTTGTATTTTTATGTAGCAAAACAACAACCAATGTATCAGATGAGGCAAAGGAAATTATCAAAAATTCCTTAGAATAGTCAGGGTTGATGAGCATAGGTGCCTCATTCAAATCCATTTTGATTTGGTCAAAAGATTTTCTGGACTCAACAGTCCATTTCACCTCGCTTCATTTTCTAAACATGGTTGTAATGTGCTTAACCAACTTAGTGAAATTAGAGGTGAACCTTCTTAGAAAATTGATTTTACCCAAGAAAGATTGAACCTCTTTCTTAGATATGGGAAAAGATAAGGTCTAGATGGACTCTACTCTTCTTGCATATATTCTTACCTTTTCTGCTGACACAATATGCCCCAATAATTTACCTTCCTTCATAGCAAACAAAGATTTTTAGGATTGAGAGAGAGACCAAAGATTATGCAGTTCATGAAGACCTTCTTCAAATCATGACAATGCTCTTTGTCAGACTTTGAGAACACTGTAATGTCATCTAGATATATGACTACAACTTTCTTTCTCCCCAATAAAGGCAATGTCCATAGCTCGCTGGAAGGTTTCTCCTACATTCATCAATCCAAAGGGAATTTTAGCATACATGAATGTTCCCCAAGGAGTAGTGAAGGTTGTCTTCTCTCTATCTTCAAGAAGGACAAAGATATGAGTGTAGCCAAAGAATCCATCAATCATAGACATCCTAGATGAGCCAGACACTCTTTGCAAAATGTGCTCCATCTTTGGCAAGGGGTAGTTATCCTTTTTGGAGCTCCTATTCAAATTCCCGAAATCTACACACAATCTGATTTCCCCATTTTTCTTCCTCACATTCACCAAGTTAGCCACCCATTCTAAGTATCTCAAAGGAATGATGATCTAGGCATCCAACAACTTTTTCACTTCTTTTTCCATAATAGGCAGTAGCATGGGATTTATCTATGTGAGTTTTTGTCTAAAAGGATTGGCTTCCTCTTTCAAAGGGATCTTATGTTCAATGATGCTGGTGTCATATGTTCTTAAATCTTCATATTTCCAGGAAAACACATCAACAAACTCTTTAAAAAGATTGTCATACTCATCCCTTTGTTCCTTTTCTAAACTGCTAGACAATTTAACATACTTTGGATCCTCTTATGTTCCTAAATTGCATCCAGTCACATCAACATTTTAAGTTGAACCCTTAATCTTTACAGCAACATCATTTCTATCAAAAAATCTCTCCAAGGGGACAAGTCCCTTTGGAATATGGTTACTGGGTAACTAAACAATATGATGGTCAACAATTTTGTTAAGAAAAATATCATCATGGGGGATTTCTTCAATATCTTGATATTGATCAATCTATAAAGCAAAGAATTCATCCACAGTCTCAAGAAACCTTTTTATCTCAATATCATCCTCAAAAGCCTTCCAATGTTTGACATTGTCAAGAATAGAGGGTCTATATTTTACTTCTACCTCATACTTGAGTTTGAGGGGGAAAGGAACCCTGAACTTACTTGTTCAAACAACCAAGGAATCTTCCATAGTGTTCTCCTCTCTTGGAGAAAATGAGATATTAAAATCCAAGAATAAACTATCAACAAGATCCTAGACTTTGTTTATGTAGGCCCTTAACTTGGGGTGATTATCCTGATATCGATTCTTGACTTGATGAGCAATCAACTCAACATCTCCAAACACTGGTAGCTCCTCAATATTCATGTCTTTGGAAGACCTCAAACCCAATACAAGAGCCTCATATTCTGCCACATTTTTTGTTGTTTCAAATTCAATCATGTAAGAAAGAGATATGGTCTCTTGGGTAGGGGAAATAAAGACTACCCCAACACCAACACTCTACCTAGAAGAGGCTCCATAAAAAAACATCTTCCAAACAAAGGTATTGGGAGGAGGATTTTCAAAAGAAGTAATAGGATGTTTTCTGATTTCAATAGGTGTTTTAGGATCATCAATGAGTTGTAACATACTAGTTCCTAAATCACTCTCAACTGCAAAAATGGGGTGGTTGGTAGGATTTTCTTCATCACTGATAATGTAAACAAGTTTTGCTTCCCTATAAACCCTTCTATTTTGCCCCCCAAACACAGGAATGGTGGCATATGAAAGATTCATCTGCAAAGTTCCCCCTAGCCTTTTTTATCCAAGATCTAGACAAGAGCATCCCAAAATTAGGAGGGACATTAGCCACCACAATATCCATGACTACACCTTTCATTGGCAACTGGAAAAAGGAAACAACAAGGTCTTTAATAACCCAACGACACTTCACCTTCCTGGAATCAAATGAGTATAGGTAATGGTAGGTTTTTGTAATTTCCAACCCAAGCTCATCCATGATAGTCTTAGGCATGAAATTATGAGATTCCCTTGAATCCATCAAACAATTGTGCAACACTTTATCATGAATTTTCAATGATGTATATAAAGGAGGGGAAGAGTCATCCTTATCCTCTACCAAAGGTCCTAGTATGACAGCTAGTTTTTCATCTTGGAGGTCGACTGAGTCTATGGGATAAGATGAAGGTTTAGGCTGCAACATTTTGGAAAGGTACCTTTTTAACTCCTCAGTCTTAATTAACTCCAAAAAATGTACAAAGATTTTAATCTTTTGAATCTCATTCTCAAAGATAAAAAAGGAAGGAGGTTTTAGAATCTCCTTCACTTCTGGGGTAGGGATCTTAGCCATTGTCTAGGGGTATTGTAACTCTTTTTATTTGTTGCTAGATACCACACCCTTAGAAGGATTCTTTGTTCTAGTAGGTTGATCAGGAATGTCAGGATTTCCCTCTTTCTTCTTGGACCTTAGGTTGTATCTGTTTGGATTTCCACAGTTCCTTTCCCCTTTTCTCAGCTCATTTAGTTGGCTATCCATGAGAGACTCTTCATATGAATATTTGGTTAAATGAGGATATGAAGAGGTGTCACCCAGACAATGGATTTTAGGATCAACATATTATTCCTCTCATTATTTATCAGTAACCAAGTTATTTTGGAGAGGGGCTTGGATTTTTTTATCATCCCTATCTCTATTTCTTTGATCTCTTTGGATGATATGAGGGGAATTATTGGGTCTTCTGAAATTACCCCTATTATCAGCATTCTAGGGGTTCCTATAGCTCTGCTTTCCTTTAAATTCCAATTTCTCCATTTCTACAGAAATTGATTTTACCAGTTTTGTCAATTCATGTACGTGAGGGTGGGCAGCAGAGGAATCAAAAGTTGAAGCTTCATACCTACTTTTTATTTTGGCTCTATCAAATTTACTCCTAATCTTGTCAGCTGCCAATATATTAGACTCTACTTCAAGGTTTTCATCTTTCATATGAGCCAAAGAGGTAGCTCTTCTTTCTCTCAACAGGAGGCAAAACTCAGGGTCAAAAGTGTTGGCATAAGTAATCTTGGCAGAGGTTTATGTAGGATTTGTTTTAGTGGGAATATTATTGTACATATTGTTAAACCTATTTTAGAAGTCTGAAACAAATGCCCCCTCTTTTCTCTTAAGTGACCCAAAATCTGTAATATAATAAAGAAAATCTTTTTTATCCCCCCAATGCCTCAAGAATGAATTATCTAGAGCCTCAATCCCAACAATAGATCAAGGAGTCAAACCCCTAAACCATTTCCTAGCCTCATCATCAAGGCTCTGTACAAAAACTCTCATCCACACATCTTCATTTTCAATGTTAAGATTATCTGCATAACTAAAAAAAGATGAAAGGTGTTCTTATGCAGTTACGTCTTCCTCCCCTGTGAACTTGGGCATATAATTAAGGTAGTCTCCAACTGGGAGGACATTCATAGGCTTAGGTAAAACAAGAGGGTCATATCTAGCAGTCATTATGGCATCCATCATGTTTATAGGAATATTAGCACCTACCATTGGGATGTGAATTGTAGGAGAAAAAGGGGGAGATGGAGTTTGGACAGGTAGGACTGCAGTTGTGTTTCTAGGGGAAAAGGGAAATGGTTGAGTGTTGGAGGAGAATGATATGGGTTTCAAGGGAAAAGAAGTTTCCCCCTCTTTATATACAACAAATTTGATAGGAGGAGGATTAGGAAAACCCAAAGTGGGAAAATATTCTAAGCTCTTGGGTCTTGACAACTTTATAATATTAGGGGAAACAGGGGTTTCAAAAATTTATCCTTCCAAATGAAGACTAGGAGGGGGGATTTCAACAGGAAAGATTTCAAAATATAAAATTCTAGAAACACCAGCAAATGGTATAAAAGGATAAATGGATACAACTACTAGAGTTTTAAAAGAGGAATCATGTAAATTACGAGAATCACTTGGTACAACAGTTGAAAGTCCTTCTTGATAGGTCTTTCCTTTATTGATAATATTTTCTAGGTCAGATTCAGGTGTTTCCAAAGGAAGTTGTGGAGTAGCTATATTGTGTCTGACTTTGGGAGAAACAACTAAAACAATGGAGTTTCCAGGTGCAAGTTGCAATCTTCAAGGTATTGATTTCTGATGCACCTTTAGAATCAGAATTTCTTTGTCATTCAATCCTGAGGAAATGTCTTCAATTCATTCCCCGACAATCGCACCAATAATTTTAGCACTAAGAGTCACCCTCATATTTCAAGAGGATAACCCCAGTACCCATCATAATGTTTTGTTGAGTTAGGTTTATGAATGGAGGTCAAATGGACAAAGCTCAGTATAAGAATGTTTTAACATAAAAACTGGACAAGCAATGCATAAGTAAATTAGGTTCTCATTAACTTCAGTCAGTGGTTTAAGGATAAAGGTGAGCATAAGGAAGACTTAGTGAGAAAGGTGGACAAGTATTCCATGAGAAACCGACTTTCAAGCAACTTGTTGAAGAAAAACTCAGGTGCAAGAGCACTCTTGAACTCAAGTTTCAGACACTGAAATGTATCACATCAACATAATAATCAAACCTCCATTACCATGTGACTAAAAAAACTCTTCTTGATATTCCATGCATGATAATTTCATCATAATAGGAAACAGGGCAACAAAGAAAATACTGAAACATGTCACAACAACATTATAATCAAACCTACATTATAATACAACTATAACCCTCGTGTGGATCCTCCATGCACGAGTTATTCATCACAAATTAAACAAGATGATGAAAGAAGTTGACTTCTATTAATGAGAAAGTCTCAGGTATCATACATAACCAAAGAACAACTCTGCTATCAAAATATTACAAAATAGAGAGTTATGCTCAACCATTTGAGGACCATAAAATAATATTGAACTGATCTATTTATACTTAGATCAATCCACAACTGCTAGGAGTGTGATTTTCCCATCCCATTCAAATATTTTCATCTTTGCATCCTTCTGTCAGACTGTGTGTGTTTCCTCCTGTGAGACGCAAGCTTAGATCATTATGGGGTTGCAAGAAGAAACCATCCATCATAGTACCTCAGGCTGATAGTTCTGTCTCCTTGGTCGTAGCTTCCAAGATTCCTATTTATAGACTGAGCTGATTTTTCAGCTACTGGTCCTTCTTCATTAAATTAATCCTCTCGATATTGGAATGTGGTTGGATGACTAGCAGGATACCACCTGTCGTTGTTGAATATGACATTATATACGCACATGATTTTGGGGACGTCGAAAGCGGTTTGGACCCACACCACTTTCGAGCCCGAAATGAACTATATTTTTCCAGGTAGCCTTCCCACAATACCATGGTTTGGATTTCCACTCGCCTTTGGATTTTAACACCCATGCAGCTTGTGGCACCTAAATGACTGGTGGTCTTTGATCCGATCGCGATCTACGATCTAGAAGTGCCTGCTATTCTAGCACCCCCGCTAAAATTTATCCACCTTCTAACTACGTAATCCCTCCAAATGCACTTGGATATAGCACTAAATTGAAATACACGGGGGACCTCTACCACTGCAAATTGCACTTGCCAGCTCGCCTGCGTTTATAGCTATCACCCGTGACTCTGGACAATTTAATGTGATAACATAGTGAAAGGATAGAGTAATCGTAAATCACGAAGTAACGCTAATCGTTGATCTAATTTGGGGGTATTCCTGACAGCTAATCAAGTATAGTGGAAGGATAAAGTAAAGTGTAAATCATGAAGTAACGCTAAATGTTGATCTACTTCGAGAGTGTTCTCAACTGTTGATCAAGCATAGTAGAAGGATAGTGTAAGCGAAGGTGTTAACTGAAAGGAAGTGATCACCACCGCTTTATGACTTATTTGAGAGGTTATCACTCTGGAGGAATTGAACTACTTCAAAGTTCTAGTAACCTGGAGTCATGGAGTATCGAACCTTCGAAATAAAATCTAGACGATTGAAGTTTATGGACACACGTCAACTCAATATTAACACTTCAATGAACTTTAGTCCAGGAGAATTGGAATTTTTTAAAATGAACAAACCCCTGAAGCCACAAAGTACTGGAGGAAGCGAAAACTATCCATCTCATGATTGAATCCTAGCCATTAGATAAGGATAAGAAAATTGTGAGAAATGAGTCTTTTAAAAGGAATGATTAGACCATTAATCTAAAATTGTGATCAACGATGGGGATTAAAACCATGAATTGAAGTTGCTTGAAATATAACACTCCAAAAGATATCACTTCAGAGATAAAAAGATTTGGTGAAGAGAAGAAAAGTTCCAGAGTGCCAAAGACCGAAGAACACAGTCCAAGCATTGGACATCTTGGGGCTAAAAAGAAAAAGGTGAAGAATTCTGAAGCATGAAACATTGGTCCCGTGATAGAGGAATAAGGGTGAAATAAGAGGTAGTGCTTAAACTAATAAGCTTGTGATTCTGTGCATATGGTCACATGAGAATGGTTTTAAGGAAGAACCTCCATAGAACTAAATTTATTCAACATTTGCAGTGATAGGTTTTTAGCCAGAACAATATAAAATGCAAAACAAGGGATTTGAAGTCTTTAAATCAAACTATTAATAATAATAATAATAATGGAAACTATTATTATTAATTCAAATGAAGAGGTGTATGAAGAAGTGTAATGGTTCAAACAAAGGGACATAATGCTTCAAACTCATACCTATTAGGAGACTATATAAATAAAGAAGTATGGTGAACAAAAGAGGTAGTTGAATTTGTTGAATTATATATATTTATATATAATGAATTGAATGAGGGTTCATTCTATTAGGTTGGTGCATGTTTACAAGTTGGGTTTTGTATGAGGATTGGATTCCTCACATCTTAGTTGGATCTGAGATCAACAAGCTGGGACTGGTTATGAGAGTTGTATTCCTCATTTCTCAGTTGGATCTAAGAACTACAAGCTAGGTCTTGTAACAGAGAGATAGGTATCTCATAATTGTTTGAAGATGAAGATTGATCTTATGTATTCATTCAAGTTAAAAAAATAAATAAAATATTTATTCTTTTATATATTGGTTGAGAAATTGAAATAAATATATGTTGTTCAATTAATCTTATGAAAAGTGGAAAATTGTCCAAAGTTTTGTGAAACTGATTCACCCCCCCTCTCAGTGTCAAGTGTACATTTCAACATGAGATATGTCGATCGTGATGGTAGGAGAAATGTTTTCCATGTTTCCTTCAACATATATACCATGTGTATTTAATAGAACCACATCGTGACCAACCATCTCACTCAGGGTGGACCTAAACTCCTCTTGTTCAATCCTCTCAACCTCTGGGAGAAAATAAGATATATGATCAAGGTCAACCCAACGCCTATCAGGACCGGACATGGCCTATAAGATTGCTTCATCCAAGGTTAAAGTATCGTCGAGTAAGACATGTGAACTAGATGAGTGTGCAACCCATTTGGGATCGAAGATGAGATCCACCTCATCTATCTGTGAGGAGGAAGGATTTGGGTCTGTAGTAGTTTCTTGTATAGCCTAATATGCAATTTCTATTGCGGACATCATAATTGTCATCCCAATGTGTGAATGAACTTCATAAGAATATAACCAAAGAAGGTAGGGTCCATGGGTCAATGAAATATGAAGTATGGAAAGGAACGAACCTGAATGATGACGAAGACTCATCAAAGACGACATGAATGTATGAGATTGGTGTCGAGAAATCAAAAGTTCCCATCAAGGAGGAATACATTCTGACACCAACATTCTCACTTTCCTGCTAAGAATTATCAATAACAGGGACCGAAGGTCCCACTAATGGAGTTGGACTAGGGTGTGCATATGATAATTGGTCGATCATCACTATCTTCCCTTCGTGAGGAAAGCCTAAAACATGGAATACCGACGACACAATGGTTGTCATAGAGAAAGACTAATTAAACCCCAGTAAAATATTATAGTCGAGTGGTGCATCTACCACCTCCACCTCCACCTCCACAATATTCCCACCTAACTGGACTGAGAAAGAGGGAATGATGCCATGGGGTCTAAGAGAATGTCCATTGAATGTGGTCAACATGGTCACAGATTGAGAAAGAAGTGGAGAGCCAATGGATTTCCAACAAGATAAATACATCAAGGATGTCGAAGCACCTTCATCAATTACAGTACGTTTGATGGTAATATTCATACTCTCCACATGGATTTGAAAGGCCACATGGTAAGGTAAGAGAGAATTAGAATATGTGACATCAAACTTGATAACATTTGAGCCACATAGGTCTAGAGCTCCCAACATAGACAGTAAGGCGTTCCTCTATGTAGGACACATCTCGAGCACCTTCAAAGTTGACATCATGCACGGGGTTTGTCCCAAATCCTCGACAATCAAGTAATTTTGGGTGGCTCTAGAATTATCATAGTGGGAAGAGTTCTTAAGGAATCCTTTTGGAATAAGAGGTGAAGGTTCAAGCTTATCAATATACAAAGTCTTTTCCGGAGGAAGAGGCTCTGGATCTAAAACTGGTTCTAAAGAACCATAATCGTGAGTTCTAGTGGCTACACTAATCTCGGACCAGACCATATTGATGCATTGATTCCCACCATCATGTTTCAAGGGATTTTGACTTCCACTCGATGCATTTTCGATGTTGGAGGCTCCCGAGGTCATATTTTGGTTATGTGGAAACACGTTAGTTAGCACATAAAGTTGTTGCGCTATGAGCCTCGAGGCTTCCTCAATATTGGGGAACAAGTGAGTAAGGTGATCTTCTTTACAAATTTTACCGGGAAACTTAAACTTCCTCTTTTATTTCTTTCCCTCGCCAACATTATTATTATATTTATCATTATTGTTTTCGTACTTTATTTTATTATTATTATTATTATTCCCACCCTTACGATTATTACCATGACCTTTCTTCTTGTTCCCTCTAGTTTTTTTGTTATCGTTTGGGTTCATCGAATGTATAGAATGAACATCTACTGACTGGGTGGTTGAGGATGAAGTCATATCTTGTCCTGCTATAGATTGGTTAAGAGACAAATATTTTGGTTGGTTCGTCACCTGGTCTATAGTCTTGGCACTTGTAGAGCATATGATTCCACCGAAATGAGGCCCAAGATTTTTTCTAGGATCGCAATTCAACCACGGCGTGTGATGAATAATTTCATAGAGAATCCCAGATTGAGCATATATAATATCCAACCACTGGGATTTGAAGATGGCCTCTTCCTCAGATGTCACTCCAGATATAAAAAACATCCTTCGAAATGTAAGGCAATAAGGACTTGAGGAACCATTCCAACATAAACTCTAGAGGAATTTAATCTTTAATCAACCTCTTCCATCTACACCACTCTTGAATATGAATGGATATGCGGATGGATTTATCTTGATGAAAAGACAATAAAATTTCTATGCCAACATCATAATGAATCGACAATTGGAAGTGGTTGAGAAAAACCAGGACCAGCTCATTCAAAGTTCCATAAGTGCCCCCAGGTAACTTGATGTACCACTTTGCAGCAATCCTCGTAAGGGTGCATTGAAATAGTCTCAAACGAACAAAATTGTCATTAAGGGAGTTAGACAAGCACCATAGGTGAAAGGTAGTCACGTGATCACTTGGGTCCTTACCAGTCTTTCCCTCAAACATTGAAATGTTGGAGGGAAACTTGTTAGGGATGGGGGGCCATGAAGGTTGATGACTCACTGGTTCATTCAACAATTTTGAAAACTTTGGCAGATTTAACGTAGCCAGTAAAAGGGAGTCGAGGTTGCGACATCTGATCCCATGCTCCCAGGAATGACTAGTTTTGAGAGATTGTGGGCTAGGCAAGGTTTTGGTATACACCATGGCCATTTCTAGTAGGATAGTATCCTCCTCCCAAATGATTCATAAAGGGTTTTAAGGGCATCATCACCAAGGAAGTCGCTTGTGAGGAGAAAGCGACATGATATGAGTTACTCATGTGAGGATATATGTTGCCCCCAGATGAAGGAACTCTCTGTGGGGGGTTCCCATACTATAAAATCGACTCCCCCTGATGAAACACCAAAGGTTAGAGGGATTTTTTCCATTAGGAAAGCATTCATAGGAACCATCATTGTGGAGGAAGGATGTACGGATGGGATATAAGAAGTAGAAGGACCGCCCATTTGAGCACTCCACCTTGGAATATTGTAGCTAGGATTGGGTCTAGAGGAAGGATGATTACATCCTCCTATTGTGGGATTTTTTTGAGGGATATTACCCCCACCAAACGAGAAAGGAGTATAAGGATCCATTGTTCCCCCAAACCCAAATCTAGGATTCACATTAGACGTTGAACTAAAGGATGAAAAGTGTGAAGTCATGTATGGCATACCAAAAGAGAAAGGATTAGAGGCCCAAGTAATTAACTGAGTACAATGATTTGACATATCATTCGAAAATGCAAAAGGATTCATCCCCATGGATTGAGCAGAGACCATGGGCTGGGTAAAATTAATCGAGGGAGTCTCCATGATCCAAACAATCGATGAAGAGGGAGTCGAGGGGACTCCACTAATCATAGTAGAGGATGGAGTTGAAGGGCTTCCTGAAACATTCATATTTGACTCAGTACTCATGGTAGAATGATCATGAGTCTAGGCGGTGGAGATATGTGTACCATGTTTATTAACTCTACACCTTTTGGAGGTGGCTTCGGTAACAGACTAAACTGTGGTTCTTAGCTCAAAAGACAGTGAGACCAGCGGGGAGGTTGGTCTTGCTCCATTATGACTCAAAACTCACAACGCAAAACAAAATCCTAAGGCCACCTAATAATCAAATAGCACACTCCTAAATAAAGATAAAGGCCAATGCACACAAACATGATAGGAGGGTTGAAGGGACCTCCTGTACTAAAGAAGGTATGCCTCTCCCAGGAGGGTATGAGACTCTCGAACAATAAACTGGAGGTAACAGAATAATTTATAAGGACCCTTGTGGGATTCATAATGTAATCGGTCATATTCCTCCGAATAGAAAATCCTCCATAAAGTTTGTGTGTTGTTTGATCTCTATCTAACTCAGGGTACCTGCAGAATAAACCCTGCAAGAAACCTATGTGGAGACCTAGGTAAAGAAACTAAAGTCACCATGGTATAACCAATTCTCTGAGGAGTCGCAGGTATGGTCCACCATATGGGTAGGATAGAAAAGCCTAAAATATCGAAAGCACCACCTCTCAATGAGGTAAAGGCATTAGATAAACCCCTAGATACAAATATAACCCCGAAAATATCTCTGACGCTAGGAAGGTATTAGAAGGATATCTCTGCAACCAACTTTGCGCGAACTCGTGCTTAAATCCGGTGTGAGTGGAGCCTCTCGAGGACACCAATTACACAATGGGTTTCACCACTCCCTAGTTATACACATACGTTGAGTTTTATTGCCTTGGAGAATTTTACTCACAAAATCCTATTCCAAGCCCCTAGGTCCTACACTTGTTTGTGTACCCTGAAAAATAAAATCGTTTCTAATTAATTTTAATTATTTATCGTTAATTTTATTGGATTCTTCTTACTCAAAAGGTGTGATCATGAAACTGATGGTATTATGACTCAACATATATAAAAAATAAGCAAATACAAAAACATTGTTAAGTACTAGTCTTGATTTTCAAAGAAATGGTATGCTTCTAAATGTTGTTCTCAAGATGCAATATCTTCAATTTCAATGAAGTGAAGTCTTTTATAATCATGCCAAAACTAATGTAATGCAAACAAAAGTGAAAATGTTGTAAATAAAATGAAAAAAAGAAAAAAAAAATTGTATTTTCATTATAATGAAATGAAAATGAAAGGACTATAAATAAACAACCTCTCAGGAAGACCCTACTACAATAATAAGAAGGCAAGCCAAGCATGACACCAAGAAGCAACTATCCAGACTAGAATGCAAGGACAAAAAATGAGAAAAATGATAAGAAATGAGTTCTCTCAAAAGATTCACCAATGACACAGCTTCCTATCACTCTGTAGGAACTCAACAGTCAGGACAGGGACCCAAGAAGTCTTAGCAACCAATGAAACTCACCCATAAAACACTAAACTTAGCCAAAAATACATGGAAAATAGTGTACCCAACTTTTCAAGGAACATAAGAGTATGTACGCGCCATATAGACAGACATCTTGCGTATGTTCTCCAGTGTCAAGGGAAAACCCACATATTCAAAAGAAGACACTACCTGGGAAAGGGTTAGGCCACGAAAATCAGATAAAAATAAAAATAGAGGTTGTCAAGCAACATGCGACATAGAAAATTAGGAAAAAAGAGAGCAATAAAGGATAAAAATCACCTAATACCCAAAAAGGGAGATCATCCCTAGTGTATTTTCCAATTCTATTACGAGGAAAATCTCTCTATGGCTAGGGGTAAACCACAATAGACATAATGACACCTAGAAATCAACACTAGTATCAAGTATGCTAGATAAATGAAAATGATAACAAGATAAGGATGGAAGCCTACCTCATCCAGGCATTTGAAGAATACTACGGCTGATCTCACGATCCAAATATTGATACCTACAAATAGTCCTCAAAAACCAAGATACATAAGCATATGGAAATTATATAGAATGTTAGCATATAAAATAGCATAATCCATTAACATGTATTAAAAATATGCCCATGGAAAGTAATACAAATATTTGCGACATATAATTGGACGAGAAAAGAGTATTTCTATTAATGTAATCGATAGAAGTACATAGGTGACTAACTTATTTAACAACACATATCAGAATCGAGAAACTAAGTCTATTGGCACAGGGGTAGACCTAGGGTTCAATGCTACAACAACACACCAACAAAGCCCTAACTACTGACCCTTTCAACAACACCTGCGAAGAATATGAAGTCTCACCCAAGGTAAAGGTAGGGGTGGTTGCAAGACTCGGGTGTATGCAACCTTAGATGGGACAGAGATCTGTGATTATAATACTTAATACATCTCTTAGCACCATTAGTTCCTTAATATGTCATCACTATTCACTTTGTTGATACAATAGGGCTTCGCATTATTCACACTAATCTACAGTATTCAAGCACTTAGCATATACAAATAGATCAGAATAAGCATATCAAGCACTAGGCATGACTATCTAGATCAGATCTAACATTCTCACAGATAATAAGAACAAAGCATAAATAGATCTATCTAAACATAACAAAGCACTTAGCAAATAACATATGAACACATCAAGACAAAGAACAGAGCACATAACACAGTGTTTACATGGTTCACCTCCACTCTGGGGCTACATCCACCAACTCTTCTTCTTTATTGTCTTCAATCAATTAGTTATAATAATAACAAAGCCATCAAAACCCTTACTTCGCACAGGACAGAAGATCTATGTAACTCGCTAGATCCTTCTTCCTTGTGCTACAACACTAAGCTCTCCACAATCTGCTACAAGGATCTGCACTTAGCTTTTCCAATATATGGAAGGTCAAGGATCATAGATCTAGTGACTTGGCATGGAAAACCAACATATTTTTTAATTTTTGAGCACAAAAACTGATGTACGCGGGTTGTAATGGAGAAACATATGTATGTGTGAGTTGTCTAACTGTGGCCCTCATATATCTACAAAACTTTGAATTTTTTACTCTAGAATGAAAAAGAGGGAATTTGAGTCTATAGAGGGAAAAGGGAGGCCATCAAATCAAGATGCATGGAGTGTGGAAAAAAATTAAATAGAAACTTAGGATTATAGCAGGGATGTTACAACAATAAACATGTGTCCCTCCTTAAATTATTTCCTTAAAAACTTTGTTTTGAGTGTATTGTATGAAACACATATTTGGTTCAACACGCTTTTGGAAACCCATTTTACGTGTATCTCACCTCTTTTAAAATTTGGTGCAAAATTTCATGATGGTGGAAACATTGAGGAAGTATGAGGTATCGCATAAAAAATAAACTTTGGTGGTGCAATATGCCATGACAAGTGAATCTTTGGATCAATGTGATATCTTTCAACAAAAAAGGGTTTAGGTGTGATATGTGTTGTGTCGTGGCTAAATACATTTTAGGTGTGATAATCCCCTTTTGAAAAGTTGGCAACTTTGGCACCTTCTAGCAAGTACAAATAAAATAGTACTCAATTTCATAGGTAGTATTATCCTTGTAAGTTATTCACAATTATCAAGTTTAGTTTGTGAAAATAAAAAAATCAAATGACAAAACGTTGCCAACAAATTCTACTTGAGCGATTGACATTGTTGGTTTTAGGTGAAGGGTATTTCCCCTGAAATAAGGACATCAACATACTCCATGCTCTTTCCCAAATACAAAGAACGATATGGGTGTTATTGTGAGTCACATTCTTTTATAACAATTTTAAAGAGATCTTGAATATTTTGAGGATGGTGCGGCCTAATATTTTATATTTGAACTCTTTTCAATCTTTCTTCATCTAGTTGACCAGTATTATTATTGCAACTAAGAGTCATCCTAAATTAATGCATTAGGGGCATTTTAAATATACAATAGGGAGAATATTCTATGAAGTGTTGGGATATTTACTATAAAGTAGCACTAAACATGTTAAAATATCCACTTTGTTGTTGGAACATCAAGTTCTCATGGTTCATCACACTTCTCCTAGAATCCATTGGTTGGGAAATTGACCTACAGCTGGAAACAATAAATCGAACGATTGACCAAATATCTACATCAGTTAGTCGAGTAATCAAACAAATTTTTGGTTGGATAGTTGGCCAATAGTTGAAGAAAATTGGTAGTTGGATCGACTAGCCGAGCAATCGACTACGAGTTAGATGCATGGACGGTTAGGTCAAGCATCATTGTTGAGATGATTAGATAATGCATATTTGATGGATTAAAATCTAAATACCAATGGTTATTTGTGGAAAAGATATTCTTGATTCCAAGGAAGTTGGTTAGATATTGAAGCTATAAATAACATACTTGATGGTTCATTATCATCATGTCAATATCAGTATTGTGTACAACATGTCCAACATGCATTGTGATATTATAATCACAATGCACTATACTTAAGTGTTGTAATTGTGTCTTTAGACACCACCTTTTTTATCTTTGAAAATTATTCCTCTTCAATTATCTACAGTTATGTTTATCAGTTTCGTATCAGGTTACACCCAATCCCCAACATGGTATTAGAATGAATGGTTTTGACCTCGCATGTTGTCCCCAAATTGTGCTAAGTCTAATTTGTTGTGTGATTGACTCTAGGATAGTGAGTTACTAACTGTAAATTATGGAAACAGATCTGATCAATCTAGATATCAAACATGGCTTCGAATATCGATCTCATACTTCTGAATGGATCAAAATATGTGTTATGTGTTGATGTTATTGGTATCACCAAACATGTACTTCCACGTTGACTTGTGTCTAGCATGTGGAAATTATCCAAAGCCTTCTATCCTTGAATTTACTTTAGTTAAAATGAATTAATCAAAGTAAAATGATTTTATTAGTGAATTGATTTATTTCAGGAAAGTGATAAAAGTAATTAGTATGTAATCTTAGCCATTGATCTTAAGTGAGGTGAGAAGTAATATCAGTCATCAATCACTTTGGATTAGGATATAAATCAGGATTATAAAAGAAAGGATAGGGTAAAGGATAATACACACTCAGGAATTTAGGTGAGATGCCAAGGTTGGACATAGCAAAGAAGGACTTTTTATAGTGTGAGGAGTTGAGAGTGTAGAAGAAAAGAAGGAATTTTTCTTACACATGAGTGAGGAGATCTCACTAGTTGGGTGAGGCGATTTTATCCAAGTGTTGATTCTGAGAGGGTTGGATCATGAAGGAGTGTGATTCAATATTTGGATAGGTGGAGAAGTAATTCCATCTAGAGACCATACAGGTCAAGGAGAAGAGAGAGTAGAGACAGTCACGGGTGGGTTTCAATTGATAGAATCCAGAGGAAAGAGTAGCATCATATCAAAGTGTTTGTATATTATTTACATACATGTATGTGGATTTCAGTGGAGACAATACCATATGTACATGGGTTTTATGAAGGAAATGCATGTACACCTCAAAAAGCGTGTTGGTATAGAGTCGTACAGTAGCACAATTATTTTCAGGTTTGTATGTAGCGTATATTCTCTTTGTGGGTCATTTTCCCTATTATGAGACCCCTGATTTGATTATGATAAAATAACCTTAGGATTGGTTTTCCCTCCAGGGTTTTAACAGGGATTTACACCCAAAAATATTGGTGTCTTGTGCATGAGATTTTGGTTTCCTTGTTTATTCTTTCATTGCAAGTTTAGTTGATTACTAAAATGTTCTTTAACTCAATAAGTGATTTATTCAGATTTAACTTCCAAGTGCTAGGTAGAGGGGTAGGAAATCAGCATGGTATTAGATAATATGGTATCAGTGCACATGGTATCAGGGCACGTGCTCTGGGAGGAATTCGATCTTAGGTTTTAAAACAAATCTTATTAGAATGATAACCATCAGGCGAAAATCAAAGGATGAATTTCATGGAAACTATAGTACTAAAGAAAAACATGGATTTTTGCAGGTGTACAGAGGTGTATGCAGGTCACAAAAAGGAAAGTTGTGTACATATGCAGGTTGCAGTAGTGACATTCGTATACATACATAGGTTGCAATGGTGACAATCACATACATATGCGAGCTACAATGGTGAAAAAAATGTACATACATAGGTTGCAATGGTGAGGGGTTTGTTACACATCAAAATTAATCACTTCGATGATGTCTCATTGTCATTATCACAAGTGTCGCAAGTGTCACACTTTTTGTCACAAGTGTCACACTTTTGTCGCAAGTGTCGCAAAAAATCATACTTTCGTCTTGCATGTGTCGCATCATGGAAAACATCATAAGAACACTTGGGACATCCTCTAAGACTCATTAGAATATGAAAATATATCTTTTGGAAAAGTTTACAAGCTTTTACCTTGAGGAATTACCATCCTAAAAGTATTTTTGGAGATCAATGCTCCCCTTCCCACTTGCAAGGAGTGCTAGCACTCCTTTCCCTCTTAGTAGGGAGCGTTGCAACTCTCTGTGGCCAACTTTGAGGGAGCATCGATCTGTTGAGAAAATCTTGGGGACAAATCCCCCTTATCTCTAAGGACAACTAAGAAGCATCCAAGTTAGTTTGGCTCAAATCCAAGTTCAAGGCTGGATCTAAGGGTAATCCCACAACTAATAGAGACATATCCTCAACTTATCCCAAAAATGTCTAAGGTGGTTGAGCCTCTCAAGGCCTATATAGGGAGGCATTCTCATGGTGAAAAGGGGGAATAATCAGTGAAAAGTATTGTCATTCTGATCGTGGATATTTTGAGTAAGGGGTTGGAAAAGGGGGGCTTGGTGAGGTTGTTGCATCTGCATCTATAGTTCGTAAGCACCTTGTTTTGTTCTCATTAATACATATGCTTGGCATGTTTCCTTTAAGTTTGTGTACATTTGCATGAGCTTGTCTCTTTTGATGAATCTAGTTTTAAACTTATCTTGGTAGAATAGGAAGTATGTTTTTTCTTCGTTGTCTATTGGATTGCAGAACTCATTGAAGGAATTGAAGATCAAGTTCAACCCGGACCAAGAAAGGACAAACTTCAGAAAAAGGTACTCATACTTTCTTCCTGTTTTCCCTTGACTAGTTTAGCTACATTTAAAGGAATGTCAGTGTTCAAAGTCTTTTACATTCTTAGAAAACATCACCCCTTTTCCCTTATATCTAGAGCGTTGATTTCAAATCGGCACTCCCCTGCAGTGCTTTAGGGAGCGTTGTAGCACTCGGGTGTTGATATAACCAGAGCATCGATTTTTCCTTCTATTGAAAAATTGTGGGATGTCTCTGTTGGGTGTAATTTTTTGGTCTTTCCTCCTACTAAGAACTCTTTCTATCAATGCGTATCTTCTATAAAACTTGCAACCTTTTTATTTTTAAGGAGTTTTTGATTCTTTGTTTGGTTTTTAAAAATATATTTCCTTGTTTTGGAATCACTCTTCCCCTTCTAGATATAGAGTTGGTTTGATACTTTCTCGTTCATATGATTGTGTGACGGTTGTCGCAAGGAAGTCCAAAGATCTATGTATTGTTCCATTTGGTCTTTGATTTATATCTTTCCAAGAATTTTTTCTTCTTTGAGTTTTGTTTTTCTTTTTTAAAAGTTTGAATTTGTTTTGCTTCTTGTTTGATCACTGTGAGAGTGTGCTCTTTGTTTATATGATATTTGCTTCCAATTGTCTAAAACTACAAATAATGAAATCTAGTTGGCATAAGAATCTTCGAATCAAATCAATTAAAGTTCATATTTAAATAAAGAGATATATTTTCATGATTGGATTTTGGATATTAGATTCATTTTCTGAATAGTTTAGCATTGAATTGGATTGTTGTTGAGAGGAATTGCATGAAGTCTCTGCATTTTTGTGTTTGATAGTGAAAGGAAAAACTCTTCTCCTTCCCATACATAGAATTTCATTGAAAGGAAATGATTTTTTATCATTTTTCTTATGATTTTTTGGGAATCAATTCAAAATATCATCAGCTTCACTCTCATTCACCTCTGAGTTAAGAACAACCATGAAAATCAACGCTAATTAAAATTGATCTAGAAAATTTTTCTTTTTAGATTCCTCCACCAACATTAGACTAGAATTAACACTTTGGATTAGTGATGACGCACGCAACCCCTCAACCCACAGGTCGGGAGGTCCATGTCAACAGGATCTTTCCCTTACACTAGCCCGAAGAGCTTTGCAATGGCTCTTCTATTTCCCTTTCGGGAAATCTGCACCCACAGTGAAACCTTGTGAGATTCATCCCTCACGCTTCGGGGAATCGTACTTTGCGATATCATGAATCATGTGGTCGAGCGCCTACTCACTATGACCCCCGAATCCCGAATTCTGAAACTCCGATATCAACTCCGTATTTTCGGCTTTCGCGAGTTCGCGAGTTGTGATGACATGCAACTCCACTCCATGAACCTCGAAATCCCGATGCTATATTCCCCAAAATCCTGAAATGTCTGACTCCGAAACGTATCTCGATGCTTGCCCCACAAGCATACTTCTCGCCATTTCGAGACTTCGCACTTCACGAGTTTGCGAGTCCTGATGCAATGAATTCAGAATTTCCCTCCACGAAACTCTAAAACGGTCAACTGGATTGACTTCTACATCAATAGTGTGCCACCTGTCCACCTCGCTAACTCCTATGGTCCCACACCATCCTTTTAGCCTTCGGGACTTCACGTTTTTTGATATCGCGATTCCCGTTGCAAAGTTTACGGGACTTCCACCTACGAAATTCTGAAATAGGAATTCGTTCGCAAATCCAACGACCCTTGTGGTTTGGATCTACGGTCCTACTACTCCTGAGCTTAGAACCTTTCGAAGCACTCACCATAACTTCCGTTCTCCTCCTTGAGATATAACGGCTCACGAAAATTCATGATTTCTCCTTTAGAGAATTCTGACCGTCTGTTTCCCTCTGAGAACCTTCTGCGGTCCGACGTCTCTACGCCTTCTTCAATGACTTCGAAGGCTTCAAATCCTTCTGAAATTCCCACAACTCTGTGTCTTTTAGAAAAACCTCCTCTCCCAGTCCTTGCGGCCACCTTTCAAACACTTTCAAGTGTTTGAAATCCTTTGACTCTACGCACACCTGCAACAGCAGTCTCTCAATACTTCTCTCAGATTCACAACTACGAGACTTCTCTCGGCTTGCGCACTCCTTGCATGGCTCCTAGGCCTGACTACACGTCTAAGGATGATGAGAACAAAATCTATCTATCCTGAGCTTTCAGAGACAACCCTCTGAACCCTTTTTCAACGCACTCCTTGCGGATGATTCAACTGCACTCCTTGCAAGAACTTTTGCTCAGATAGAGAAACAATTGAAACTCATTCCATTACCCTTTCCTCTCAGATTTTGAGCATTCAACAAGAAATCATTCATACACAGCGTAAAATAAATTGCATGATAGAAAGAGTAAACCATTCATGAGCATAACATTCAAAGATGCATACACAGAGAATATATGACACCATGAGTCTGAATCACAGTTTTCTTATATTAATTCAGAACTTCTGTACATGGAGTCTGCTACACAGCTCTCTACATCTCCTCTATGCTCTCTCTCTCTCTCTCTCTCTCTCTCTCTCTCTCTCTCTCTCTCTCTCTCATTATCCTTATACTAATAATCATGCTTTTGTTAAAATACTCAATGAGGGTGTCTATATCCTGTTTCCCTCTTGTGCTCTAAGCTGTCAAATCTACAGATTCAATTCTATCTACCTTCATTTACTACTATAAATGCCTTCTACCTACTAAGGATGAGATTGAATCACTCAAGGTCCATTTACATTATACAAGGGCATCCCTTCTTAATGGCTTCATTTAAGATTGCGCATCGATTTCAAGGTAATTTCAAAATTTGCACTGGTGCATGTCCAGTTGTTCGTTGTCTCCGCGCTGGCCCGCTTGAGATGCTCCTGCATCATACTCCCTGGCTTGAAAAATTTCATGGGATCCTATCCATGAGCTCATGCATGGTCTGTACATTCTTTTGGATCTCCACTTCGCTCTCCCAGTTGGCATATTCAACTGGATGGCCTTTCCACTTGATCAAATATTCAAAGTATTTCTTTCGCCTGGTCTTCTTGCTCACTCTTTTATCCAGTATGCGCTCCATTTGTGGCTTATCCGCAACTGGCATCTGCTTTGTCCATTGGATCACTGGCTGCTCATTTCCTATCCCTGATTACTCATCTTTATATGGGTACAAATCTGAGATATTGAATATCGGAGAAATTCTAATCCCATCGGGTAATTCAATCTCGTAAGCATTTGCCCCAAATTTCTTCAAGACCTTACATGGTCCGATTTTCTTCATCTTTAATTTATTATATGTTCCTCTCGGGAACCTTTCCTTTCTCAAATGTGCCAGAATCAAATCACCAACCTCAAATTGAAGTTGTCTTCTGTGCTAATCTGCCTTGTGTTTATATTCCTAGTTTGAATTCTGCAATCGGTCCTTCACCTGGCTGTGAAGTTCCTTCATCGCCTCTACGAATTCTTTTGCACTAGCGCTCCTAGTTGCATTCTGTTTTGAATCTCTCAATTCAGAAATTCCTCTTGGCTACATGCCATAGACAACCTGAAATGGACTTTGCCCCGTGCTCCTATTAATTAAGTGATTATAAACAAATTCTGCTTGTGGTAATATGTTGTCCCACTGACTGTGGTGTTCTGTCACCAGGCTTCTCAGCAAGTCTCCCAGACTTTTGTTCACCACTTCTATCTGTCCATCAGTTTGAGGATGATAAGATGAACTAAATGACAAGTTAGTTCCTAGCTTCTTCCATAAGGTCCTCCAAAAGTGTCTTGTGAACTTAGTATCTCGATCCAAAACTATACTCCTTGGTAAGCCGTGAAGTTGAATGAATTCTTTGAAAAACAGGTTCTCAATGTGAGTTGCGTCACTGGTCTTCTGACATGAAATGAAGTGTGCCATCTTGGAAAATCCATCCACCACCACAAAGATTGAGTCAAAACCTATTGGTTTTCTTGGCAACCCCAATATGAAATCCATGCTAATTGCATCCCACGACCTCTCTGGTATGGGAAATGGTTGATAAAACCCTACATTCTGTCTTCTTCCCTTCGAATGCTGACAAATTTTGCATCTGTCCATGAATCTCTTGACGTTTTCTCACATTACTAGCCAAAAATATGACTCATTCAATTTTGCGAATGTCTTGTCATGACCAAAGTGCCCGGCCAATCCTCCACTGTGTTTCTCCTTCAGTGAAATACAAAGTTGATTACCCCTAAACAGTAATCCTTCCTGCATCATGTATTCTGCCCATTGGCTTCTATCCCTGAGAATTGGATTCTCGACTGCTTTGTACACCTCCTTAAAATATGGATCATCTCTATACATGTTTCTGAGATCATCAAAACCCAACGTTTTGACTCTGAACTCCTACAATAGCAAACACTTCCTGCTCAAAGCATCAACAACTTTGTTAGCAGTACCAGAAATATGTTTAATCATAAAAGTGAAATTCTGCATATACTCAACCCATTTAACATGTCTCTGATTCAACTTTTCCTGTTGAGTTACAAACTGCAATGCATGATTGTCACTGTATAAGACAAACTCTTTTGGGATCAAGTAATGTCTCCATTTCTTCAATGCCTATATGATAGCATAAAACTCCTTGTCATAAGTGGAGTATTTCACATTCGCTTCATTCAGCTTCTCACTGAAGTATGCTATCGGCCTATCCTCTTGACTCAAGACTGCCCCTATTGCAAATCCACTTGCATCACATTTCACTTGAAATGTATTTTGGAAATCCGGCAACACCAGAATTGGTTGTTCCGTAATATTCCTCTTCAATAGATTAAAACTCTTCTCAGCCTCTTCTATCCAATGAAAATATTTATGTCTCTTCTTCACTGTGTCCATCATCGATGCACTAATTCCACTGAAATTCCTGATGAATTTCCGGTTGAAACTAGCCAATCTGTGAAAACTTCTCTCCTCAAAGGTATTTTTCGGTGATGGCCAATTCTTGATTACCTCCACCTTATCTGGGTCCATCCTCAACTCATCTGCAGAAATAAAAAATACCAAGTAAATGAGCTTTGTCTTCATGAATGAGGATTTCTTCATGTTTATCAATAGCTTCTCCTGATGTAGTCTCTGCATCACTATAGCCAAATGCTTCAGATGCTCTGCCACTGTTTTACTGAAAATCAGTATGTCATCCAGACATACAATGAAAAATTTTCCGATGAACTCCCTCAGGACTTCGTTCATCAACCTCATGAAGGTACTCGGTGCATTTGTTAAGACAAACTACATAACAAGCCATTCATACAACCCTTTGTTTGTTTTGAATGTTGTCTTCCATTCATCACCTTCTCTCATGCAGATTTGATGATAACCACTTTTCAAATCAATATTTGAAAAATACTTTGCTCCACTCAAGAAATCCATCAGATCATCCATCCTTGGAAATGGAAATCTGTACCTGATGGTTATCTTGTTAATCGCCCTCGATTCAGTACAAATCCTCCATCCTTCATCTTTCTTTGGACAGAGTATTATTGGAATAGCACATGGACTCAAGATTTCTCTGACCAAAGCTTTGTCCAACAAATCCTAGAATTGTCTTTTGACCTCTTCATTCTCTTTCGGCGTCAATCTATACATGGCCTTGTTTGTTAAACTTTCCCCTGGTATGAGATCAATGTGATGACTCACACTTCTAATCGGTGGCAACAAACGAAGTAATTCATCCACTACTATATCAGCGAACTCTTCAGCAGTTCCTGAATCTCTTCTGGTAAATCGTCCACTCTTGTGCTAGTCAAAACAATCTTTGGTTTCCTGACCACAATGAATTGCGGTTCCTCCTTATTCTTGACCTCGGTAAGAAGTTCCTTCCCACTCATGAGAAGTACAGTGTTGCTTACTTCCAGTTTCACCTCCTTATCCTTAATTGGAAGCAACATGTGAGTCCTCCCATTCTTCTCCATGGTGTATGTGTTCATTCTCCCATCATGAATCACATTCCTGTCATATTTCCATGGTCTACCCAGCAATAGATGACAAACATCCATAGGAATAACATCACATAATATCTTGTCATTATATCCTCCTATCTTAAATTCAACTAAACACTGTATAGTGATAGTTACCCGATGTCCTTTTTGTAGCCACGAAATTTTGTATGGGCTTTGATGATCAATCGTCTCCAGCTCTAGCTTTTCTACCATCTCTATAGAAACGAGATTATCCATGCTACCACTGTCCACAATGACCTTGCATACCCTTTCCTTGGTCTTGCAAGAAGTCCAAAAAGGTCTAGTTCTTTGTACTGAACTCTCAACCTCCTTCTCTGGTGTCAAAAGAGATTTTTGCATCATCAACGATCTTCTGCCTTCAGCGTCTTCTGCCTCAACATCTCGCCTCTGTGCTTCAGTGATGTGAGCTTCTCCACTCTCTTTGTTTTTATCTAGACACTCGTAAGACTTGTGCCCATTCTTTCCACATGTGAAGCATGTTATTACTCCACCTCTTCCTCTTCCTCTACCTCTAGTATGAGGAAAAGTATTATGATCAGCATAATCTCCTCTCTGTTCAATATGTTGTCCTTTCTGTTCAGCATATTTCCCTCACTGTGAGCTTCCACCTCTCTCAGTTCGAGTCTAAGTTTTCTTCCAGTCCTCCTTGGGCTTCTGATATTTATCCTGGGAAACTAATTTGTCTTTGGGATGACTTTTGCCTCGACTTCTTTGACCCTACTTTCGGCTCATCTTCTCTTCAGCCTTTAGAGCCATTTGATAAGCACCTTCCACTGTTTGGATGGTTACCATGCTCATATCATCCTGAATATCATATCTCAGGCCATTCAGGTATCTGGCAACTTTTTCATCATTGCTCTCCCGATGACCTACCCTGATGTTCAGCCTGTAGAATTCTTCAGTATATTCTTTCACTGACATTAGCTTCTATCTCAGGTTTTGCATTCTCCTGAATAGAGTGATATGATAATCTCTTGGGACGAATTTTTCCTTCATCTTCACGATCATTCTATCCCATCTTTTGATCTTATGCTTGCCTTTGCAGCATCTGTCAGCTTGTAGTTCATCCCACCACAATGCTGCATGTCCCTTCAATCTTGTGATAGCATGCTTGACCTTCTTGTCCTCTTCGACATATTCATAGTCAAAGTATGTGTCTAGGGCTCTAATCCAGTCTAGAAGCTCCTCTGCATCCAGATTTCCCTCATAAACTGGAATGTCCATTTTCTCTCTTGCACCCATTCTTGCAATAGCTCTGATCAAACGTTCATTTGCTACATCTTCTGCTGCAACTTCTTCTTCACGTTCAGCTTCAATTTCACTTTCAGAATCACTAAGATCCCCGGCACTGACTGTGTGTCTTTGTGCTGTCTCCATGTCCTCGAGCCTAGCTCATAGATCACGCATCTCTCTCTCCATGGTTGGATCAGGCATCTTCCTACCTCTTCTCCTCAGCATTTCCCTCTCCTCCGGTGGATCGGGTGTTTGTCTGTCCCTTCTCCTTAGCGGCATGGTGAATTCTCTTTTTCTCTACTACAGAAAGCAAAGAAATTTTTTGTGCTCTGATACCAAACTGATGATGCACGCAACCCCTCAACCCACAGGTCGGGAGGTCCATGTCAACAGGATCTTTCCCTTACACTGGCATGAAGAGCTTTGCAATGGATCTTCTATTTCCCTTTCGGGAAATCTGCACCCACAGTGAAACCTCATGAGATTCCTCCCTCATGCTTCGGGGAATCGGACTTCACGATATCGCAAATCCTGTGGTCGAGCACCTGCTCACTATGACCCCTGAATCCCGAATTCTGAAACTCCGATATCAACTCCGGATTTTCGGCTTTCACGAGTTCGCGAGTTGTGATGGCATGCAACTCTGCTCCACAAACCCTGAAATCTCGATGCTATATTCCCTGAAATCCTAAAATGTCTGACTTTGACACGTGTCTCGGCACTAGCCCCACAACTATACTTCTCATCGTTTCGGGACTTCACACTTCGCGAGTCTTGGTGCAATGAATTCAGAAATTCACTCCACGAAACTCTGAAACGGTCAACTGGATTGACTTCTACGTCGATAGTGTGCCACCTGTCCACCTCACTGACTCCTATGGTCCCACACCATCCTTTTAGCCTTCAGGACTTTGCGTTTCGTGATATCACGATTCCCGTTGCAAAGTTTACGGGACTTCCACCTACGAAATTCTGAAATAGGAATTCGTTCGCAAATCCAACGGCCCTTGTGGTTTGGATCTACGGTCATACTACTCATGATCTTATAACCTTTTGAAGCACTCGTCGTAACTTCCCTACTCCTCCTTGAGATCTAACAGCTCACAGAACTTCGCGATTTCTCCTTCAGAGAATTCTGACCGTCCGTTTCCCTCTGAGAACGTCCTGCGGTCCGATGTCGCTACGCCTTCTTCAACGACTTCAAAGGCTTCAAATCCATGTAAACTTCCCATGACTTTGCATATTTTAGAAAAACCTCCACTCTCACTCCTTTTGGCCACCTTTCAAACACTTTCGAGTGTTTGAAATACTTTGACTCTGCGCACACCTGCAGTAGTAGTCTCTCAATACTTCGCTCAGATTCACAACTCTGAGACTTTGATCGGCCTGCACACTCCTTGCATGGCTCCTATGCTTGATTGGACATCTGAGGATGATGAGAACAAAATCTATCTATCCTAAGCTTTCAGAGACAACCCTCTGAACCCTTTGTCAACGCACTCCTTGTGGATGATTCAACTGCAGTCCTTGCAGGAACTTTTGCTTAGATAGAGAAACAATTGAAACTCATTCCATTACCCTTTTCTCTAGGATTTCGAACATTCAACAAGAAATCATTCATACATAGTGTAAAATCAATTGCATGACAGAAAGAGTAAACCATTCATGAGCATAACATTCAAAGATGCATACACAGAGAATATATGACACCATGAGTCTAAATCACAGTTTTCTTATATTAATTCAGAACTTCTGTACATGGAGTCTTCTACACAGCTCTCTGCTTCTCCTCTATGCTCTCTCTCTCTCTCTCTCATTATCCTTATGCTAATAATCATGCTTCTGTTACAATACACAATGAGGGTGTCTATATCATGTTTCCCTCTTGCGCTCTGAACTGTCAAATCTACACATTCAATTCTATCTACCTTCATTTACTACTATAAATGCCTTATACCTACTAAGGACGAGAGAGAATCACTCAAGGTCCATTTACATTATACAAGGGCACTTCTTCTTAATGGCTTCATTTAAGATTGCACATCAATTTCAAGGTAATTTCAAAATTTGTGTTGGCGCTTGTCCAATTGTCCGTTGTCTCCATGTTGGCCCACTTGAGATGATCCTTCATCAATTAGGTCGTGCGTACAACTCTCCAAAGCATTCAAAACAAACATTAGCATCGTGAGATAGGGTGAGCAAATCCAAATTTTGTATAAGATTATATGGGATCCCCCTCTCATATAGAGGTTGCGCACGAGGTCATGATCGGGAGAGCCACAGAGATTATCCCTCCACAGTTTAACCATTCGTAGTAGTAAGATCATATATTGGGGGTTCTTCTTGAGGTCCAACTGTCTTCATTTGTTCTCGGTGCCTCGTGAATTCTGAATCTGTTCAGGGTCCACTGGAGTTCTACTAGTCCACCTGTCTTTAGTTCTCTCGACAGATTCCAGACTTGTTATCCTACCCATACGTTCAGACTGGATTGTCGACTATACCCACCCAAGGGATGACTATGAGTTGGTATATTTAATAGGCATAATATTTAGGGTCTTTACATAAGGTGACATTGAAGGGAAGTCTTCACTGTACCTAGAATAGACAGTGGTCAAACTCACTCGGGCTCCTTGGAGGGTAAATCCACGATTATTGTGTGGAAGCTTGCACCAGGGTGTAAGTCCGTTAAGAAGGTCTCCATCATAACTGTTCCACCCACTCATATGATATCCCCTTCTCGACTCGATGACACGATGTTGGATTTCATCACCAACTAGTATGGTCATTGAGAGAAGGTTTGTTTACGTGTTGGTAATTCTAGATTTTTTAGTGTGTGTTGTTGTTTTAATATTTTTTCAAGATTGATCTTGTAGACGATAAATTTCTTTGTAGACCTTGTAGGATGCAATGGTTGCCTCCAAAATAAGGCTACCAACCCTTAACTTCTAATTCACCAGAAGACACCTACCATGAATAGGTAGAAAATCACTCTGACACTGGGAGTGCTTCTACTCCTTTGTTAGAAAATTTGGAAATATCCTTGGTTACGGTTGAGGATCCCACTCCTCATACTACACCTATGTTAGAATCCCCTATTGAACCACTCCTAGTTTGATTAGACTCATTCGGTAACGCTATAAAATAAGAAGTCCCAAGTTTTCCATTGAGACTAATTACTGAGACATATATGGGATCCACATAACCACTTTTTAGTGATGACTATAGGACCCCCATTTTTCTTACTAACGTAGTAGATCCACATCAAACACCTTCTCATTTTGTATGGAGGAATCCATCGGGAAGTGATATTTATGAGTATTTTGAATATATTCGACAACCTCTTAATCCTCATGACCCTCTTGTCACTGAGGCAGGACCATCCGGTCAAACTATTGATCATCCCATCGAACAGAGAATTCACCCTACTGTTACATCAACACAATTCCACCTCAATGTTGGAGTCATCACTTCTAATCATACACAAGGCACTTTAATTGTTACTCCCACCTTTACACCTTTTCACACTATAACTCCTCATGTTCCAAAAAATCATGTTGGAACACCTTTACAACAGAGAATGCAGACCCTTTCCAAACATACACAACCAACTGTGGGACATATCCCAATTAGGGGGAAACCACCATCTAGTGGACCTATCCCTCCCGGGGGAAAGCCATCCTTTAGTGGGCCTACCCCTCCTGGGGGACAACCACCTTTGCATGTTCCTTCCAGAGGAAAACCTCCCTTTACTAGTCAAACCCCAGTTGTAAATCAACCTATGGCAAGGGGGAAACCTTATTTTTCCAAAAACCATTCACAATCCTTTGGATTACCTTCAGGAGGTACATTTAATCAACCCTACCCTGGGGGGAAATCATACCATAACCCACAAGGAGGAGTATCAAATCCTATTCCTTCCAGACTATATTTTGGAAAACCTTATCCAAGTGTCCCAAATCCCACTTAGGGTCCTCAAGGAATTCAACTTTATCCTCCCCAAGGGTCTAATGTTTATTCTCTCCAAGGGGATAATTTTTACCCTCCTTAGGGACGAACTGTTTACCCTCCTCAGGGGAATTTTTTTAATCCACCGCAACCAAATCAATCGACTTATACTCCTCAGCATCCACCTAATTTCACCCCATTCGTGAATGTTCCTCAACAACCATCGAATCCTGCCTATACTGGTCAACAACAACCATATATGGGAGGTACTAGTGGATACAATTATCCACCTCAACCAGTTTATGGCCCCACTGGTGTCCCTATGCCACATCAGTATCACCCTCAGGTTAACCAACAATTACCCTTCTTTCCCACTATGGATCTCCCAGACTTGTCTCAGTTGACAAATGATCCTATATTGCATTTTCCTTTTTGGCCAGTAATTCCTGCTAAATTACCTTCTAACATCCCCAAGATTGATGATAAACCTGGAGAAGACCCAAACAACCATGTGATGACATTCCATTTATGGTGTTCATCAAAATCATTGATGGATGATTCTATATGTTTACATCTCTTCCAATGCACACTCACGGGCATATTGAACTTCAACGTGGTTCTTTTCAAGATTGCAACTTGCTCGCTATGTCTTTTCTCATGTATTTTAAATTAGCCATCCGCTATGAGACATGTACAAAATTTTAACCTCCCCTCGTCAAACGAACTCCGTGCATATCTCTGATCACATTCATGAGTGGAGACGACGACGAAGGTTGGTTAAAGTGACTATTCCTGACTAGTTATTGGCAAAGTGGTTTACTAAATCTCTTTTACCCCTGATTGCTTGTGACATCTCCATGGGTGGTGTAGTCACTGAGGAAGAAGCCATTTCCCGAGATTAGTACTTATATTTGGTTTACTCCCAATCTGGTGCTTTGTACAAGTTGATTCCAAATGCTACCCATACTCCTATCGATCCATCCAAACCTTATTCCATGGCACATGCAGATGGAGTTATCAATACCTTCAAAACTCAATCAACATCATAGTCGATCGAAACAATAACTCACTCTGTTTTAGTACTCATTCCCAGTTCGACTTCACTCTCCTCTACCTCCCTCCCAACTCAAATCTATGATATTAACATAGTTCAATCTGCCTCTTCACAACAATCCAGGAGTAAGAATAAAACAAAAAATAAACCCAAAAAAAAAATAATAATAATGAACATCCCAAAACACAAACTCCACCGCCTGTTACTGAAAACCAGCCACAGCGAAAACCAAAATTCCCATGTCTTATTTGTGGTGAAGATCATTTTACCCGAGACTGTCCACATCGCGACGAAGTTGCAAAACCTTTCAAAGGGAATTCTCAACCCACCGTGTTAACATGGCCTTTTCCTCAGCAGTAATCCACGGTTGCTCAAGCACTTGCCCTTCCCACAGGGGGTAGTTTCAGCCACCCTCCTAGTGATGAAGCCTCGACAAGTGCTCATATTTATATGTTCAATGGGATTGATTTAACCACTTGCACTACCACATATGACACGCTGACTAAACCTGATAAAGAAAAGGTAACTAACAATACTCCACCGGATCCATCTCCCACCTTCGTTAGTCCTCCATATGTTATTCCTCCATCTGGATCAGGTTAGATAGAGAAACCTACTTTTGACTCTATTTTACACCCTCTCAAAAGCACTATCCGCAAATCAACTTTTAATCCTATTTCACGTGCCACCCAAAACTACAACATTGTTGAAGACTTGGCTCAAGCACCATGTGCTATGTCTGCTCTTGAAGTTATACAACACTGACTAAGTCAACGTAGAAATATCTTGGATACCATTGGTGCCATTGATCCCAAGTCATCAAACAATATCATGTTTAACCTTCACAACTTCAAGTCATGACTTTCTCACCAGCTTGCTTTTGAAATTGATGTTGTTGTTCATAACCAACACATTCACTGCACCATATTGGATGAGGGAGCTTCCACTTGTTTCATTTCGTTATCTTGTTGGAAATGATTAAAATCACCTGTGCTTAACCAATCCCCTACCATGTTACGAGCATTTGATAGGCGAGGTTTTCGTCCTCACAGACTCTTGCAGTCATTAGTCATTTAGTTGGGAGGTAAGACCATCTATGTCGATGTACATGTAGTTGATGCTCCCCTTTATTACAACTTGTTATTAGGAAGAAGTTGGTTTTATGCCATGACTGTCGTCACTTCAACAGTGTTTCGATGTGTACAATTCCCTCATCAAGGAAGAAATTTCACTATCGACCAGTTAGATTACAGTACACCTGATGCTCGCACTCTTGCCATCAATAATATTCTTTTCTTGGGAGATAGTAGAATCACTTTTGAAAGTGTTGGTGTAGGTATTTTAAAATATTATTCCCTTATTGGTACTTTCCCTACACCACTTCCTCCCACCACACAACATATTTCCACAATCAATATGATTTTGACTATGGCCTATCAGTCTTTAGAGTCATCTGATCCTTGACTTGTGCCTAGTTCATTAGAATTTGATGCACTGGGTGACACTCTGCCACTTAGTCCGGTTAAGGCTTCATACGATGCTATCCAATTGGCCTCTCCCTCCTTGTATTACCAACATCTATTGGCATCCAACACTTATTTGTTGTTATCTTGGTTGAATTCCTTGTCTTCTGCTTTTGACTACATTTTCCAGATTTTTCCATCAGACTATCCATTATGGAAATGCTTAGTATTGACGAGGTACCTTGGGATGACAACCATCATCGATCGTCTTTTCTTCCTCCTCTAGAATAAATTCAGGAACATATACACTATATATTCCCCCCCGATGTTGTTGATTCTCCCCAATCTCCTATACTTACCTAGGATACTACTTCTGAGGGGAATTTAGGCAACATCTCTTCTATGATCGCTATTGATATCTCGATCAAAGAAGGTATCGTGGAAAATTTTCATCTGGGTGAAAATTTTCAACTCCTCAGTTTCGTTGTCTCCAAATATGGGATTAGGGTGGATCCCTTAAATATTAAAGCTATTATTGCTTTACCTCCTCCCAACAATCTGACCCAACTACAAAGTTTGAAAGGGAAAACAAACTTTCTTTTCCATTTTATATGTAATTACACCGAGCTTACTAAAGGATTCATGCGATTGTTGCAGAAAGACACTCCTTTCATATGGGATGACACTGCTCAATGATCTTTTGATGCTCTTAAACATGCATTGACCCATACACCTCTTTTGCATCCTCTTAATTATGCATGAGACTATATCCTTTATTTGGCAACCTCTACTTCCACTATCACTATGGTGTTAGTTCAAGAGGACCCTAACGGTGAGGAACCTGTGATATACTATCTGAGCAAGAGTCTATCCAGTCCTGAGCTCTGATATTCACACATTGAAAATCTCTCTCTGGCAGCCTATTGATGGGTGAAATTGACCATCGGTCAACTGGAAGAACGAGTCTTTTCCGGGGTTGTCTAAATAACCCAAGTTGTTTGGTGTAACTCGTTCTGACGGGTTTAATGGCTCTGTTAGCCAATCTAAAGTCCTAAAAGAAGATAAACAAGAGAAATAACTAACTAACTAATTACTATATACTATATATTATATATGTACATATGCTCTAATATAACTATTGTAGTAGAAAATATACAAATATCACTTATGTACATCATTTACAAATTGCAAGTTTTAATCGAAACTTACGAAATCAAATGCGAAAATTATTTCTGTTAAGAAGTAGATAAAGAAAGCACATTTAAATCTTTTGTGTTTTCTTTTATAAATCTAACTAATCTTGAATTGAATAAACTATGAAACACAAACGTGTGGGTAGTCAAAAGATGAACCATACATTCTGGTTTCATTAATATGTAAATGAAAGATTTAAGAAATACAAAAGAGCTAACCTCTTTGTTAGTTAGTGAGGTGTATCCAAACATCTGTATGAGTGAAGAACATTCAACTGCCATGTCCAAGAGAGAAATTTGCAATGAACTTTATGATTGTTCTAAATAAATTCAAAACATGTATTGGCAGTTTAGGTTTAATGAAAGAGAAGGAAGCAAAAATCTAACCCTGTGTTGGCAGCCAATTCACATTTTTTTTACTGTCTTATAAGCTTCCTACACCAATGTTTTGTAAACAGTAATTTTTCATCGCAATTCTCACTTTTATTCTTTGTGCCATTTGCACACTTACCTTCGTTTTTGTTTTCACGACTGTAAGCGTGAAAACTTGGTCTTTCGAAGTCACATTAAAATCATTATTGAATTGTCGTTATCCTTCTTGTTGATATTCCCATTACGTTTACATTTTACTTATCATTATGCAGTTGGAAAAACTTTTTGATCTGTACTCATTGGACATTCTTTGATTTGATTATGTAATTTCCTTTCATGAGTAATTGAGGTTGTGATGCATTGGTAATTGGATTTATATGTTCCTTGATTTGATCTACTTGACCATTGGTTTCATAAAAATACATAGGTGTTATGGTTAAACCCTTGATATATATCATTTAATATGACACCTAGTTCATGTTATCAAAACGCATTGGCGCATTGGTCCAACACTTGGTATTGGTTTCGATTTGTATGTTTGGTTTTAAAACTATGGTTTAACGTTTGATTGGGCGTGTGGTTTATCCGCTTACCAAAGGTTTCAATTGATTGATTGAAATGGCGTTGTGATTTGTATAGTTGAAAGCGTCGGCGGTTGTACCATTGGTAATGACTAGTCTACATGGCCATCAAATAGTTCCACCACCTTCACACGATGTCATTAATGTTTCTCCTATCCCTGTGTCACCTCTGTTAGCTCGGGTAAGCCTTCGGGCGTTTTGTTCCTATGTATGTTGCACTCAAACCCTGGCTCGTTCACCATATGCTCTACCTTATGGCACCAGTGGTGGGAATTGAACCGAATGGTAGCCAAGCCTTGCTACTGTTCGACAATCCCTAGAAATACTTAGAGGATAGCGGTTGGCTCACCTTTGTACAATAGTTTGAGGGTTTTAATATATTTTTTGCACAGCAGTTTGCCCTGACTTTCGATGGCTATAGGGCCAAAATAGGTGACATTCAGCTTGAGTTGAATGAGGAGTTCATTAGCTCTGCTACAGGGTTAGCGTCCACGGGCCAGCGATGGTTTAAAAACTCTAAAGTGGAGGAGGTTCCATGGCCTTTGTTCTTCGTCTCACGCAAGGTCACATCCTGTGACAAAGGTATGCCCATTTCCACGCTTAAACCAAGATGGCATGATCTTTTTATGGTGGTCAAACAATTCATGACCTGTGAGGGTCGATATGGACTAGTTTTTCTTTATCACCTTCGACTGTTAGTGAATTTTATGGGGTATCCATTGAATATGACTTTTTACTTCCAGTGTAACCTTTATAAAATGTCAAAAAGGTTTAAATGAGAAAAGGCCGATAGTAGCCTGTTCCACCATGGCCTAATCAGAATCATCATTGTTCATGACTTAAATCTCCACGGTGATAGTTGGAAAGCATTTATCTCTCGGAATGGTTTTTCTGATGCACAGCCCGTCCAAGTAGACAAGCCTGTGGTTAGTAAAACCAAGGTCGAGCCACCCGTGCCCTTCCATGTCCTACTGCCCTCCCCTAAACCCTCGGTCGAACCTGATATTGACTTATACGACGTCTTAGCAGATAAGGTTGAGGCTATAAAAAATCCTGTGAGCAAAAAGGTCAAGGGAAACTCTACTATTGATGGAAAAGGTAAAAAGAATGCTCGACTTATCTTGAGAATGGCTAGGAATAAACCTAAACCTAGTGGTGAGCAGAAGCCCATAGTCCTCAGTGAATACTCGGACTCTGACATCGAACGCTTCCTAGCTAGTGAGTATCCTTACTCCCAAGGTCTATGCTTTGAGCCACCCTATGACTTTGTGTATAATCTCCCCCCTTGCCTAAGGAATAATCCTAGCTACCCTAGGATCAAGATACCTAATTAAACCCTTGGCAATTTAACCAAACCCTCACCTGCATTTTTGAAGCCTAGACAGTCGTCATGTGACCAATGTGATGTGTGGTTTGAACAATACTATATAGACGTTCCCTTACTCCAATCGAAAATCAAATTGTTGGAAAATCAAGTTACAGTGTTGACAAGCCAAAGGGACAAGCTTCAAGCAAATGATAAGAAGAAGAAAACCACTGGTTCCATCATATTTAGGAATGTCGAATCGGCTACAGCCTTTGTAAATTCCAAAATGTCATGACCAAGTTATCTGCACATCATTCAGGTATGAATTTCGATATCAATTTCGTTTTTTGAATTGTGTGGATTAATATAATGAATTGAGTTTGGTTTTCAAATAACTCTGTCTATTGTTTGAAATGACTCTGTTATAGCCATATCAAAAGCAGTTATGTTGTTCATCCTGTACATTGTTTTCATTTTGCTAAAATTAAATGAGGTTATGATTTGGTTAAATGATTTGGTTGTGCCCAGTTTAGCAATTGATTGGATTTCGTTTGTTTTGATTCATCTAACTGTTGGTGTGAGTTAACGAAATCAATGGTTTGCTATCGCTTGGATTTGGTTGGTATCTAATCTGAACAGGAGGTTTTCATGATAAAATTAGAGCATGATCATGTTGTGATTTGGTATGATTTCGTTGTGGTCGGATCACATCAATCCTGATTGAGTTTTGATGATTTGATTTTTGAAACGATTTCGTGAGCTTGATTGTTATGATCTTTTAATATGTTGTGTGATGTAATCTTCCAAATCAGGAATACAACTCTGTTCGACTCTGATTTGGAAAAAATGACTCTGTTTTATATGGAAATGATATTCTCATTTAAACTTGTGCTAACGATATCAAATGCGAACTAAACGGGGAATTAACAGCGAATTGAACCATATCAATATTAACAATATCAACGGTGAATTAAACTGCGAGTTAATTGCAATTTGAACAATATCAATATTAACAATATCAACTGCGATTTGAACGATATCAAATGCGAACTAAACGGCAAATTAACAGCGAATTGAACCATATCAATATTAACAATATCAACGGTGAATTAAACTGTGAGTTAATTGTGATTTGAGCAATATCAATATTAAGCAATATCAACTGAGATTTGAACGATATCAAGGTGCGAATTAAACGGCGAACTAACAGCGATTTGGACAGTAACGATTTCAGACTGCGAATTAACAACATCAACTGCGAATTGAACAATATCACGACTATGAACCACTGGCAACCAGACTGCACGAAATTTGAGAGTTGGCAACGTTTCCCTTTTTTTTTAAGCAGGTGGAGTTTTTACATAAACACTTCAAGTTTGAGAGCTCGCGTTAACTTAAAATTCTAATCAGAGAGTTTAAGAAGGACCCAAGCAATGTCATAAGGGAATCTTCCATTCCAGGAAGGGAACTAAGGATGACCCCACAAAATTCGACTACATGCATATACGCCAGCCAGAACGAATTTTGATTGCCAGAACAAAAGGGATTGCCAGAGCATTTTAAAATATTCCTGATCGAAATTGATTTCCTGAGCATTCTTAATTCAAACGGTTCGTCCCTACCTCTATACACAAATTCCCATAGAAGTGGTGAACATCCGCAGCAAGAAAAAAAACGCCCATAGAGATCATAACGCTCACAGTCAACTAATAAGCTCCAACAGAAAGAAAAAAACAAAACCTAGAAATATACAGCAGCAATACAGTAAGCCTTGCTTTTAACCACAACACGCAGAGAATGGAAACAAAGGGATAATTATTCTCCTACAGTGCGGAATTCAACAACAGAGACAATGTTCTTACAGCGGTTACTCAAAGAATGCCAAAGTAAATAGATAAAACACTCATTCCAGCCAACCAGTTCAACACTGAACGACTTTAATAACTTCATCTCAGGACACCATTGTTCGTGCTCGAATCGTCGCCTAGTGAGCAAGAATGGGAGCACTAGCATGCCCTGTTGGGCTCAGCAGGGCAGAACAGGTTTGTTGTAAATCAAAACGGGTTAACATAGAATAGAAAACCAAACGAAATAAAATCTACCTAAGAACTGAAAAGCAAATAACATTACGATCATAAACAAAACTTCAAACTTGAGACAAAGGAGTTCCCAATGGTTTTAAGACATGATCTATTAACAAAAAACCAAAGCACACGCTGTAGAAAGGGACAATGGTTCCTCTTCCCTCCAGCGGAAGGTCCTTCAGGAATCCTCAACTGAATGCTTTCCTTACACTATGAACAGGACAGAAATGGATGGTGAGAGAACTCGGTATTACACAGCTGATGAACTGGTGGTCCAAGGCTAGGCTTAGAAGCATCTGTGCAGCGTAACTCTACTCTGAATTCCCTGCTGAAACAATGAGCCTTCACTGCTTTTTATAGCCATTTCCAGGCGGTCACGTAACTAGTTCCTGGTGTAGACACAGGCTAGTTTAGGGTTCGCTT
>ML778196.1:989058-1004304 GCA_009831015.1 Picea engelmannii | reverse complement strand
GATGAAGCGCCAAAAGTCATGTGGGCCCCGTTTGGGTAAGTTGGTGCATCAACTTCCCGGGGTCGTAACTTTTGCATATGATCTCCGTTTTAGGCGTGTGATAGCTCATTGGAAAGGTATCGTCGAGGAGATTCATTTTGGGGCCTCAATCTGCCTTCAACTATCATTGAGAACCTCGATCTCCAAAAACCTTCATTTAGGCCCTCAAAATGGCCCCGGAAGTGAAAACCTGCTAAAAATAGTAAATTGCCAAAATGGCCAAAAAACTGTTTTGAGACATTTGGAAAAGGTGGGTGGCCCCCGATATCCACCTGGATCACCCGCCTTATTGCGCACCCCTTAGAATCATCGTGAGCGACTGTCGCAGTCTGCCCTCATGGCATCGTGGATCCTCTCGAACTAGGTAATCGTTAACCTACAGTTCGAGCCACGACGGGAGTGCTAATAGGATGTGGCAGGGCTGCTGTCACACCTCTCCCTCAATCTCTCTGGAACTCATGTGTGGCCCCTTTACTCCATATGTGAGTCTGGTCGCCAAGCTATCGTCAGCCTACATCATCAACCATCATGTCAGATCATGTCAACAACATATCATAAGATCAATAGCATATCATCAAAACGAAACAATATCATCGTAAATGAAACAACTCAAATAGCCCACACCCTGACTCAATCCGGAGTCCAAGGGAGTTCCACCGATGCCTCTGCATCCTCAAGGTCCGAAACCCTGCACACTCAATGAAACTGAGTCAGCAGCACCTGTCTACATCAATGTAGTAAAACATCATGTCATATAACTTAATGCATCATAATCAAGGTTAAGTGGTTCATCATCATAAAAATCCAGATCACTTGCGAGAAAGTGCCCTCAAAGAATAAGTTTTGTCAGTGCGCCAGAGCGGGATGTTACACAGTGTAGCCTTTATAAAATGTCAAAAAGGTTTAAACGAGAAAAGCCCGATAGTAGCCTGTTCCACCATGGCCTAATCAGACTCATCGTTGTTCATCACTTAAATCTCCACGGTGATAGTTGGAAAGCATTTATCTCTTGGAATGGTTTTGTTGATGCAGAGCCCGTGCAAGTAGACAAGCCTGTGGTTAGTAAAACCAAGGTCGAGCCACCCGTGCCCTTCCATGTCCTACTGCCCTCCCCTAAACCCTCGGTCGAACCTGATATTGACTTATCCGACGTCTTAGCAGATAAGGTTGAGGCTATAAAAAATCCTGTGAGCAAAAAGGTCAAGGGAAACTCTACTATTGATGGAAAAGGTAAAAAGAATGCTCGACTTATCTTGAGAATGGCTAGGAATAAACCTAAACCTAGTTCTCTGCTCATCATTCAGGTATGAATTTCGATATCAATTTCGTTTTGTGAATTGTGTGGATTAATATAATGAATTGAGTTTGGTTTTCAAATAACTCTGTCTGTTGTTCGAAGTGACTCTGTTATAGCCATATCAAAAGCAGTTATGTTGTTCATCCTGTACATTGTTTTCGTTTTGCTAAAATTAAATGAGGTTATGATTTGGTTAAATGATTTGGTTGTGCCCAGTTTAGCAATTGATTGGCTTTCGTTTGTTTTGATTCGTCTAACTATTGGTGTGAGTTAACGAAATCAATGGTTTGCTATCAATTGGATTTGGTTGGTATCTAATCTGAACAGGAGGTTTTCATGATAAAAGTAGAGCACGATCATGTTGTGATTTGGTATGATTTCGTTGTGGTCAGATCACATCGATCCTGATTGAGTTTTGATGATTTGATTTTTGAAACGATTTCGTGAGCTTGATTGTTATGATCTTTTAATATGTTGTGTGATGTAATCTTCCAAATCAGGAATACAACTCTGTTCGACTCCGATTTGGAAAAAATGACTCTGTTTTATATGGAAATGATATTCTCATTTAAACTTTTACTAAAGATATCTACGCCCGAATCATGGAATGGTTTTGATACACAACGACTATGTTAAACTCCAACTGTTTGATTTGCTCCTGTCTTGATTGGATTGTTGTGTATCTTGAGTTAGTACGATTGATTTTATGAGTTGGATTCGTATCAAAAATAGACTTGATACTGCTATGTTTGATTTTAATTTTCAAAACAAGTTGGTTAAACCCATATCGACATATGTTATCCCTGTCAAATTCAGTTAATGGTTCATTTTGAAATGAATTCTAGTAATATTTTTATGGAAAGCCAATCGACTTCGTCTGCCCCGAATTGGAAATAATAAACGATTTGGCGAATCCCACAGACCCTGTTATCAATTGATTGGTCCCATTATGATTTTGTATGTGATTTGATTCGCTATTAGCATGATCATTTATATTTAATACAATTATATCGGTTTGAGAAAATGATCTTGTTTTGATTCGATCGTGTTTCCTGTTGATGAGGCAGCATTAACGATTGCCTATGATTTGTTTAACTATATCGATTTCAATTGGTTATGAATCGATTTCATTACTGTCGGTTATTCAACATGATTCTGTTTACCCAATTTTGTGACAAAAAACGAAACAGAGTATACGCATCTTTGTAGTCATTTGATTGATCTCAGTCTTGTTTGATTTCAATTTAGTATAACAATTTCAATTTGAATGATTCGTTTGTCTTTCAAATAAGCTATTAGATACTTGTTAATTTTAATTCTTTAAAGATTTTAATTGATTTTAATGTTGATTCTGTGTATGATTTAGACCAGCTACAGAATCGCAAGATTCTGTAGCTAGTCTATCGAATTAGATTTTTATCATTTTTATCAATAAAATATCCTCCTAACTTGTCCATTTTTTACCCTTTTCAGGTACATCTGAATTGCATTGGGCATGCTGGACAGTCTAGGAGATATTTGTGTGATTTATTTTTTATTTTAGGTTCTTAGTTTAGTCAGACTTGGGATATTTTCCCAGATTTTATGTAAACAGTTTTGATAACTTCCACAGGGATGTTTTACCCTATGGAAGGTCTTTAAATACTTATTATTTTTGTAATAAGGATCATCCTCACTTGTGGGAGGACCAGGCTATGGATTTCTAATACAAACTGAGACAAGGGTTGATGTCTTTCTACAGCTTTCGCTTTCAATATATCAATTTTTTGTTTCAAGTTTAGGCATGCCATTTGCAGTTGATTATAGACTACTTTAGCTATCATAATCTATTGCAGGATGATATGATTTAATTAATGTGTTATCCATATCTGATTTCTTCCATTACTTAAAAATACAGCAATTACTTTGTTTCAGTTAATGAATCACAGATTTCTCTTCTTCATTAATTGAATCATTTCGTATAGATCTTTGCATACAGGTTTATCTAACTGTGAAGATTTATAAATCATAAGATTGTTGTAATTTTTATGTCTTGTTTGTCCTATAATCATATTTGAAGAGCACCGCAGCTTATTGTTTATGAGAAGCTCCTAGATAATTCAGTGCGGGTTTCCTCCCTCCGATCAGCTAAGACAATCATTACACACAGGACGAATTTGGAGTGTTTCTTCAGGTCAGTTTGTTTTTTAGTATTTAGATTTGTAGTTAGAGTTAGTAATTTAGTTGTTTAGTTTAGTTAGTTTTTGTTTTATTTCTTGTTCATAAAATTATAAAATCAACAAAAAATATCTCTCTCTGTCTTAGGGCAGAATACAAATGAGTTTTTCAGGTTTTCATTCAAATCTGTAAATTGTTAATATTGTACATTTTGTGAATAAGATTTATTTCAGTTAGTAGTTAGATATTTGATTTCTTAGAGTTAGTATAGTATTAGATAGTAGATTGTATATATATAGAATAGTTAGATTAGTTTATTAGTTTTTTTTATTTCTTTTTTTAGTTAGATTAGTTTAGTTTGTTTTAATAGTTATTTTTAGTTAGAGTAGTTAGTTTAGAGTAGTTTTCTTAGTTTTCTTTTGTTTTCTTAGGACTTAGATCGGCTAACGGAGCCGCTAAACCCGTCAAGGTGGTTCATCCCAAATGGATTGGGTTATTAGACAACCCCGGACCAGTTCCACTCTCCCAGTTGACGGATGGTCATTTTCGCCCGTCAACAAATGGCGCTAGAAGGAGGGCATGAAATTAATTAATGGCACGAGGTGGTCGCAAGACTCCTCCACCACCTAATCACTCACCTATAGTGACTAGAATCCATTCAAACGATAATATTCCCCTTCAAACAGTAACCACTTCAACCGACAATCCATGGATCACAATTGAGCCAGCAACCACTAATCCTACAGGTGGTTACATACAAGAGATTGTCCGCCAATCTCTTATAAAAACACATAGTGCCTTAGCTCGTTTGAGGCAACCAAACCGTCCGTGGGGTCAACCTTTGGATTTCTCTGATATCAGAGAACAATTAGGAGACACTAACCTCACTGTGAATCCCTCGAATCCAACCCTTAATCCTACTGTAGGAGGATCTGGGATACCTCCTTCACCACCTCCATCATCTCCTTCCTCTTCTGGAGGAGATTCCTTTGACAAAGGCAATTCCCCTTCTCAGCCTTCCACACCCACTACACCAATGGAAAATCAGAACAACCCTGCTAGACCTTGGCTTGACCAGGATGCCATAGCCGTACCTGGAGCTCAACATCCTTTACCTAAACATCTGGAGAAATGGCTTCCCAAGTTTGACCCCAACTCAAAACAGATTGTTGAAGATCACATAAAAAAATTTATGTTAGCCATAAGACTCTACAATGTCTAACATGAAGACATTGTCTGTAGGTTGTTCCCCTATACTTTCGAGGGTAATGCATCCACATGGTATTTTTCCCAATAAGCCCATACCATCGTGTCTTGGGAAAAGTTCTAGTCATGCTTTTTGGAAAAGTTCGAAGATGGTAAGTCTTCGGAAGTCCTAGTCATGGACCTTTATAGCTTAAGAATGAACCCAAAAGAAAAATTTAAAGACTTTAATCAAAGATTCTTAACACTTAAAAACCGAATCCCTGTTGATTCCATGCCCGCCGAGAATCTTATAATAGCATACTACACTAAAGCTTTGCATCAAAGTATATCTATTTGGGTTAAACGATCTAAGAAAGCCACGTTGTTAGAAGCCTTCGAGGAGGCCATCTAGATCAAAAAAGACATACTTATCCTTAAAGACTCTACTAGCAATGAAATAGAGACTAGTTCTTCTTCCAAAAAGAAGATTGAAATCCTCCCCAGACCCACTCAAAGTAAAACACAACCTGAAAGATCTGATTTATAAAACTTAACTAAAGTTGTTCAAAAACTGTCAAATCAAGTTATAGACTTAAAAAGGATGACCGAAGAAGCTTCCTCGAGAAAAGGGCCTTACAAAACCCCGTTTTGGAAGCCTTTTCCTACCAATCGACCTAATCCAACCATCGAAGGCCTTAATCTAGAAAGTCTGCAATGCGCCCTTCAAATAATTCTAGAAGCCCAAGATAACTTGATACCTCCTAAGATTCCTGAGGAGGTAGTTGAACAAGAGACAGTTCAAGAAGAGGAGTCTTCTCCGAATATTTTTGGACACTTCTCGGATAGCATCTTTCAAGCTAACTTCGAGACAGTACATCCCTATAATACTAGGAGTAAAACAACCAACAAACCTTCTGCCAAAAACACTACAACTTTGCCTCCAAAGCAGTCTAAATCAGCTAAGACTAGACAAAGTAATGTGAACCCCAACTTAGATTATGATGTAGCTGAAGATCTTAAAAAGTTGAGGGCTAACATTTATGTTTACGAGTTATTGAAATTTCCATTTTTTCTACAAAAAATGTTACAGAATATTTCAGAGAATGGAAAAAATGGTAGTTCAAGTGGTAATAAGGTTGTGCAGAACAAAGTTACTCAAAGGACTTCCACTAAGAACAATCATGATCCTCAAGAGAAAGGGAACCTACCTGTAAGTAATGTAAATAATGTAAATAATGTAGATAAAGTAGCTTTAGAAACTGCGAGTAAAAAGCCACAAGCTACCACTCTTAGCACTCGCAAAAATGTACCTCCATTTTTATTAACGTTCGAAATCTTTAATAGAAACATGAATAATTGTATGGTAGACTCAAGGACGTCATCCAATGTGATGCCATGGTCTGTATACCAAAAGATTAACGCCGAAGTCGAACCCTCCACCTTAAAAATCATACAACTTGATCGGACAAATGTTAAAGTTATAGTCGAACTAAAGAATGTGCTTATTAGATTATCGTCTAACCCCAAGGTTCATCAAGTTATTGATATAATTGTTGTGGATATTCCAGAAGTGTATGGCCTGTTTTTAAGCAGGGACTGGTTGGAGCAGTTACATGGCTATTTCGCGACAGATTGGTCTCATCTATGGCTTCCAAAGAACAGCAAGCCTAACAAGATAAAGGTGAATCATGAAAACTACCTTAAGTTCACAATCACAGATTTGAATGATCCTAACGAACCATTTACACCTTCTACCGATTCACCCGAAGTACAAGGGATGGACACCTTTTTCGACAATTTCATGGCCGACGCTTCATCTATCACCAATCCAAAACAATAGTCCGAGATTGTAGCATATGTCTAGCCTACATATTCTACACAACGGTCTCATGTACCCGATGGAAATCAAGTTTGGTCTCTTTATTTTGACGGGTCAAAGTCCAAAGAAGGAGCTAGAGTAGGTTGCATCATTATCGATCTGGCAGGTAACAAAACATTGATTGCATGTAGGCTAGAATTTGAATGTACTAATAATACTGCAGAATATGAGGCTTTACTGCAACGTCTCAGAAAATCTTTGGATATGAACATTCAAAACTTGGTTGTCTTTGGCGACTCTGAAATAGTGGTTAGACAGGTAAGAGATTCTATCCACTATCTGTCCCCGCATCTAAAAAGCTACCAATCTGAGGTACAAAATTTAATGAACAAATTTTATGCTTTCGATATAAATTCTATTCCTAGATCGAATAATTCTAAAGCATATCTATTAGCTAATGTAGCTTCTAAACTCTTCCTTGCAGAAGGCTTGTCCCCGGACGCATTCTCCATTGAGCTGTTGTTCAGGCCATCCATTCCCAACAACATGACGAACTGGAGATTCTTTGACGATGATCAGTAGATCATCAACTTCCTGCACATGGAAGAAACTTTTCAAGGCGCGGTGATAGACAAACACACACACGACGACAATTTGCATGATTTTACGGTAATACCTTATTCGAAAACTCCTGAAGCTTTATCGGACATGGTAAATTCGATACCCAAATCTGTAGATAGATTAGAGAAGTTTTACGATTTTGAAGATAAATTTAAAAAGACAGTCAACTGTAAAACCAATAGTTCCTCATTGTCATATGAAAAAGTAAACTTATGAACTAAGGACAATCCGCAGTGCATTAATCTAGGCTTGGGGTGTTCTCAACAAGAAAAAGTTGCACATATTAAATTGTTCAAAGAATTTAAAGATGTATTTGCATGGACATATGATGACCTTAAAATTTTCGACCCTAACATCATACATCATGTTATTCCTATGAAACCCCAAACCTTTCCCTTCCAACAAAAATTGAGAAAGATGCACCCTAAACTTGAACCGACCGTTCAAAAAGAAGTGAATAAGCTCCTAAATGCTAAGATTATTTTCCCTATTAGGCACACTCAATGGGTTTCTAACCTTGTCCCAGTCCGGAAGAAAAGTTGGGAAATCCGACTCTACGTCGATTTCTGAAACCTTAATAGAGTTTCTGATAAAGACAACTATCATGTCCCACCCATGGAACAGATCCTTCAATAGGTATCTGGTTCTGAGAGGCTATCCTTACTGGATGGTTTCTCAAGGTACAACCAAGTCCTAATGTCTCCACCAGACCAACTTAAAACTACCTTCCGTACCCCGTGGGGCACTTATGCTTATCAAAAAATGCCCTTTGGATTGATTAATGCTGGTGTCACTTTCCAGAGAGCAATGGACATTGCTTTCTGAGGCTTAATCAATCAGTCTATTGTAGTTTACTTAGATGATGTGACCATATTTTCTAAAAACAAAGACGGTCATCTAACTCACTTATGAGTCGTTCTACAACGATGTCGTAAATACGACATCTCCTTGAACCCTAAAAAATCCATCTTTACAGTAGAACAGGGTAAACTCTTGAGATTTATTGTGTGGATCGAAGGGATGATTATCGACCCAAAAAGGACACAAGTTATCACAAAGCTTCCCCCTCCTACATCCAAAAAATCTATGCAGTCTTTCTTAGGCCAGATTAACTTCGTGAGGAGATTTGTCCCCAGTTTCTCCGAAATGGTCAGGCCTTTGCAGAATATAATAAAGAAAGACACCCAATATCATTGGGGACCCCTAGAAAATCAAGCTTTTAATGCAATAAAGAAGGCCATAATAGACGCTTTGTCTCTCATGATCCCGGACTTTTCTCAAGACTTTACACTCTACACTTTTTCTTCTGACCATTCCTATGTCGTTTTCCTAACCCAAAAGAGTGTTGAGAACAATGAAGTACCCATCGCCTTTATGAGCTCTTCCTTCAAAGGCGTTGAACTTAACTAGCCAGCGGTAGATCAACAAGCTTACACTGTTTTCAAAGCAGTCAAGCATTTCCAGTCTTATCTGTTGAAGTCTAGGACGAAAGTCATTGTCCCTTACCCAGCCGTCAGGAACCTGTTAGTGCAAAAGGAACTAGGTGAAAAGAGGGCTAATTGGGTCACCTCCTTGTAGGAGTATGACTTAGAAATCACCCCAGCTCAGATAGTGAGAGGCCAAGGGTTATGAAAATTAGTTGTTGATTTAGTACCAGAACAGCAAGAAGAAAGTGATACGTCAAACCCAGGACAACACAATCAAAGTCTAATCTATTGCGCACAAAACCCTATCAGTCCTTGGTATGACGATATAAGATTCTGTCTTGAACATGGGTCAGCCCCCCATCACCTGGATCTCGCTAAAATAAGAGCGTTGAGATTAAAGTCTGCCTCTTTTCATCTGGTCAACGGTATCCTGTTTCATCAAAGTTTTGACGACGTACTAATGTGTTGTCTTGAAAAAGATGAAGCAGAAAAAGTCTTGCTAGAGTTGCATGCAGGAGAAGCTAGTGGCCATTTTGGTGGTGACACCACTACCCATAAGGTTTTAAGAGATGGTTATTACTGGCCCACCCTTTTTAGAGACGCCCATGCCTTGTGTCATAAATGTACCATTTGTCAAAAAGCATCAGGGCAGTTGCAGAAACCAGCCTTTCCTTTCCAGCCCATTTTAGTAGATTCTCCTTTTCAACAGTGGGGCCTTGATATCATAGGTCCAATCAACCCCCCATCCTTGCAACAACACAATTTTATTGTGACATCCATAGATTACTTTACTCGATGGTCTGAAGCTCGTGCATTAAAAACCGTCAATACCAGTCAGGTAATTGCCTTTCTAAATTCGAATATTATCACTCGTTTTGGTATCCCTGAGTGTTTAGTATTCGATAATGCTTCTTAATTTTCCTCTCTTGAAATGAGCGAGTTCTCTCTGTAAAAAGGAATCAAACTAAAGTATCCAGCTAGCTATTACCCTCAGGGAAACAGATTGGTAGAATCAACAAACAAGAACTTGATTAAAATCATCAAGAGAACGGTGGTTGAAAATCACAAAAATTGGCACAATGCACTGTTAAACACGCTGTGGGATGATAGGGTAACACAAAAAGTTGTTGTAGGTAACTCCCCCTTTTTTCTCGTTTATGGCAGAGAAGCAATTCTGCCACCTCACATTCTTCTTCCTTCACTTCAGTTGTCTCAGAAAATCCAAGAAGAAGATTGTCCCCCTTTGGAAAACCGAATTAACGCTTTGATGAAGCTAGAAGAGGTAAGAGCCCATGCTAAACGTAAGTTAGATCAACATCAACTATTGGTTAAAAGCTGGTTCGATTCTAACTCTTCTTCTGATAGGAATTTCGAAGTAGGTGATCTCGTCTTGAAATGGGACAAACCGCATGAGGGAAAGGGAGAGCACACAAAATTTCAAAATTTATGGCTTGGACCATTTTTAATTGCTGAAAAGTTGGGTCCCAGTTCTTTTCGATTGCAAAATCTTGAAGGGAAGCCTGACACCTACCCGGTGAATGGCCAAGCCTTGAAAAGATACTTTTCTTGATGACAACCCTTGTATATTATGTACATATTTTTCTTCTGTTTGCTTTTTCGTTTGCTTTTGTTTTTTATTTTTCCTTTGAATTTATCAACTTGTGTTTTTTGAAATACACATACCTGTATACTGAGTTATTCAGATAAAGAATACAGAAAATTCCTTCGTTGAAATAACTGCTAAGAAAATTGCATAAACATCAATGGTATATTTCTGAAATTTATATCTGTGTTGGCAAAAGTCTGTTGTTCGAAAGGAATTGACTGATTTCGATCTCTGAGTAAAGCTTGTCATGATCATCTATTATCTTTTTTACATTGTCCCTATTCCTTACGAGAATGAGTCAGAAGATGTCTCCCTGCCTTAGGAATTTGTTTTTATAAATGAAACATCTTTGGATCTTAATAAGGGACAGTTCTAAAAAATTCTGATGAGGTCTGAAAAAATATGTTAAAATGTCATAATTTTCAGCGTCACCCCACTCAACTATATATCTTTTAAAAACAAAACAAAATAAATTATTAATAGAGCTGTGGGAAGTGCTTGTAAACCTGTCGGGATGCTGAACAAGTCTGTTGGAAGCGGGTAAATGCATGCATGATGCTAAGACAACTTCGTCGGGGTACTGAACAGGCCCGCTGGCAGCGAAGCAATGTCAGGTATATGAAAATTTGCAAATAAGAAACCTCTTTAATGTCCTTTATTCTGATCTAGAACTTCTTGGCAGGATACAGATGTCAGAGTGGGTTAAATGGCAACCCTGTCGAGGCTATGGATGCCTGCTGGCAGCAGTGGATTTGTCAACAGTATTGGAGATTTTATCTTTAATATCATGACTCGCTGGTCTTGGGACTGTTATCTGTTTTCATCTTTTAAAACACTGCTGGAATAGTTGGTTAATGATGATGTTTATACAATTTTCTGGTTGTTGTTTTGAGTTGAAATATGTTGTCCCTATCTGAATTTATTCTTTTGGAAGAGATAACTGCTTCTACCAGTGTGTCCCCATTGTTGGCAGCCAATTCACATTTTTTTTATTGTCTTATAAGCTGCCTACACCAATGTTTTGCAAACAGTAATTTTTCGTCCCAATTCTCACTTTTATTCTTTATGCCATTTGCACACTTACCTTCATTTTTGTTTTCACAACTGTAAGTGTGAAAACTTGGTCTTTCGAAGTCGCATTAAAATCATTATTGAATTGTCGTTATCCTTCTTGTCGATATGCCCATTGCGTTTACATTTTACTTATCATTATGCAGTTGGCAAAAAAATTTGATCTGTACTCATTGGACATTCTTTGATTTGATTATGTAATTTCATTTCATGAGTAATTTAGGTTGTGATGCATTGGTAATTAGATTTATATGTTCCTTGATTTGATCTACTTGACCATTGGTTTCATAAAAATACATAGGTGTTATGGTTAAACCCTTGATATATATCATTTAATATGACACCTAGTTCATGTTATCAAAACGCATTGGTGCATTGGTCCAACACTTGGTATTGGTTTCGATTTGTATGTTTGGTTTTAAAACTATGGCTTAATGTTTCATTGCGTGTGTGGTTTATCCACTTACCAAAGGTTTCAATTGATTGATTGAATTGGCATAGTTATAACACATGTGTGTTGTGATTTGTATAGTTGAAAGCACCGACAGTTGTACCATTGGTAATGACTAGTCTGCATGGCCAGCAAATAGTTCCACAACCTTTGCACGATGTCATTAATGCTGCTCCTATCCCTGTTTCACCTCTGTTAGCTTGGGTAAGACTTCGGGCATTTTGTTCCTATGTATGCTGCACTCAAACCCTGGCTCATTCACCGTATGCTCTTCCTTATGGCACCAGTGGTGCGAATTGAGTCGAACGGTAGCCAAGCCTTGCTACTATTCGACAATGCCCATAAAGACTTAGAGGATAGCGGTTGGCTCACCTTTGTACAATGGTTTGAGGGTTTTAATCTATTTGTTGCGCAGCAGTTCACCCTGACTTTCGATGGTTGTAGGGCCAAAGTAGGCGACATTCAGCTTGAGATGAATGAGGAGTTCATTAACTCTACCACAAGGTTAGCGTCCACGGGCTAGTGATGGTTTAAAAACTCTAAAGTGGAGGAGGTGCCATGGCCTTTGTTGTTCGTCTCACGAAAGTTCACATCCTGTGATAGAGGTATGCCCATTTCCATGCTTAAACCAAGATGGCATGATATTTTGATGGTGGGCAAACAATTTGTGACCTGTGAGGGTCGATATGAACTAGTTTTTCCTTATCACCTTTGACTGTTAATGAATTTTATGGGGTATCCATTGAATATGCCTTTTTACTTCCAGCGTAGCCTTTATAAAATGTCAAAAAGGTTTAAACGAGAAAAGGTCGATAGTAGCCTGTTCCACCATGGCCTAATCAGACTCATCGTTGTTCATCACTTAAATCTCCACGGTGATAGTTGGCAAGCATTTATCTCTCGGAATGGTTTTGCTGATGTAGAGCCCGTCCAAGTACACAAGCCTGTGGTTAGTGAAACCAAGGTCAAGCCACCCGTACCCTTCCATGTCCTACTGCCCTCTCCTAAACCCTCGGTCGACCCTGATATTGACTTATCCGATGTCTTAGCATATAAGGTTGAGGCTATAAAAAATCATGTGAGCAAAAAGGTCAAGGGAAACTCTATTGTTAATGGAAAAGGTAAAAAGAATGCTCGGCTTATCTTGATAATGGCTAGGAATGAACCTAAACCTAGTGTTGAGTAGAAGCCCATACTCCTCAGTGAAGACTCGGACTCTGACATCGAACGCTTCCTAGCTAGTGAGTATCCTTACTCCCAAGGTCTGTGCTCCGAGCCACCCTATGACTTTGTGTCTAATCTCCCCCCTTGCCTAAGGAATAATCCTAGCTACCCTGGGATCAAGCTACCTAATGAAACCCTCGGAAATTTAACCAAACCCTCACCTTCATTTTCAAAGCCTGGATAGTCGTCATGTGACCAATGTGATGTGTGGTTGGAGCGATACTATATAGACGTTCCCTTACTCCAATCGAAAATAAAATTGTTGGAAAATCAAGTTACAGTGTTGACAAGCCAAAGGGACAAGCTTCAAGCAAATGATAATAAGCAGAAAGACATTGGTTCCATCGTATTTAGGAATTTCGAATCGGCTACAGCCTTCGTAAATTCCAAAATTTCATGACCAAGTTCTCTGCTCATCATTCAGGTATGAATTTCGATATCAATTTCATTTTGTGAATTGTGTGGATTAATATAATGAATTGAGTTTGGTTTTCAAATAACTCTGTCTATTGTTCGAAATGACTCTGTTATAGCCATATCGAAAACAATTATGTTGTTCATCCTATACATTGTTTTCGTTTTGATAAAATTAAATGAGGTTATGATTTGGTTAAATGATTTGGTCGTGCCCAGTTTAGCAATTGATTGGCTTTCGTTTGTTTTGATTCGTCTGACTGTTGGTGTGAGTTAATGAAATAAATGGTTTGCTTTCGCTTGGATTTGGTTGGTATCTAATCTAAACAGGAGGTTTTCATGCTAAAATTAGAGCACGATCATGTTGTGATTTGGTATGATTTCATTGTGGTTGTATCACATCAACCCAGATTGAGATTTGATGATTTGATTTTTGAAACGATTTTGTGAGCTTGACTATTATGATCTTTTAATATGTTGTGTGATGTAATCTTCCAAATCATGAATACAACTCTGTTCGACTCCGATTTGGAAAAAATGACTCTGCTTTATATGGAAATGATATTCTCATTTAAATATGTGCTAAAGATATCTACGCCCGAATCATGGAACGGTTTTGATACACAACGACTATGTTAAACTCCAACTGTTCGATTTTCTCTTGTCTTGATTGGATTGCTTTGTATCTTCAGTTAGTACGATTGATTTTATGAGTTGGATTCGCATCAAAAATAGACTTGATACTGCTCTGTTTGATTTTAATTTTCAAAACAAGTTGGTTAAACCCAGATCGACATATGTTATCCCTGTCAAATTCGGTTAACAGTTCATTTTGAAATGAATTCTAGTAATATTTTTATGGAAAGCCAATAGACTTCGTTCGCCCCCAATTGGAAATAATAAACGATTTGGCGAATCCCATAGACCCTGTTATCAACTGATTGATCCCATTATGATTTCGTATGTGATTTGATTCGCTATTAGCATGATCGTTTATCTTTAATACAATTATATCAGTTTGAGAAAATGATCTTGTTTTGATTCGATCGTGTTTCCTGTTGATGAGGCAGCATTAACGATTGCCTATGATTTGTTTAACTGTATCAGTTTCAATTGGTTATGAATCGATTTCATTACTGTCGGTTATTCAACATGATTCCGTTTACCCGATTTTGTGACAACAAATGAAACAAAGTATACGCATCTCTGTAGTCATTTGATTGATCTCAGTCTTGTTTGATTTCAAATTAGTATAACAATTTCAATTTGAATGATTCATTTGTCTTTCAAATAAGCTATTAGATACTTGTTAATTTTAATTCTTTAAATATTTGAATTGATTTTAATGTTGATTTTGTGTCTGATTTAGACCAGCTACAGAATCGCAAGATTCTGTAGCTAGTCTATCAAATTAGATTTTTATCATTTTTGTCAATAAAATATCCTCCTAACTTGTCCATTTTTTACCCTTTTCAGGTACATCCGAATTGCATTGGGCATGCTGGACAGTCTAGGAGATATTTGTGTGATTTAGTTTTTATTTTAGGTTCCTAGTTTAGTCAGACTTGGGATATTTTCCCAGATTTTATGTAAACAGTTTTGATAACTTCCACAGGGATGTTTTACCCTGTGGAAGGTCTTTAAATACTTATTATTTTTGTAATAATGATCATTCTCACTTGTGGGAGAACCAGGCTATGGATTTCTAATACAAACTAAGACAAGGGTTGATGTCTTGCTACAGCTTTCGCTTTCAATATATCAATTTTTTGTTTCAAGTTTAGACATGTCGTTTGCAGTTGATTATAGACTACTTTAGCTATCATAATCTATTGCAGGATGATATGATTTAATTAATGTGTTATCCATATCTGATTTCTTCCATTACTTAAAAATACAGCAATTACTTTGTTTCAGTTAATGAATCACAGATTT
>ML778196.1:977450-989008 GCA_009831015.1 Picea engelmannii | reverse complement strand
GTTTCAGTTAATGAATCACAGATTTCTCTTCTTCATTAATTGAATCATTTCGTATAGATCTTTGCATACAGGTTTATCTAACTGTGAAGATTTATAAATCATAAGATTGTTGTAATTTTTATGTTTTGTTTGTCCTGTAATCATATTTGAAGAGAACTGCAGCTTATTGTTTACGAGAAGCTCCTGGATAATTCGGTGTGGATTTCCTCCCTCCGATCAGCTAAGACAATCATTACACACAGGACGAATCTGGAGCATTTCTTCAGGTCAATTTGTTTTTCAGTATTTAGATTTGTAGTTAGAGTTAGTAATTTAGTTGTTTAGTTTAGTTAGTTTTTGTTTTATTTCTTGTTCATAAAATTATAAAATCAACAAAAAATATCTCTCTCTGTCTTAGGGCAGAATACAAATGAGTTTTTCAGGTTTTCATTCAAATCTGTAAATTGTTAATATTGTACATTTTGTGAATAAGATTTATTTCAGTTAGTAGTTAGATATTTGATTTCTTAGAGTTAGTATAGTATTAGATAGTAGATTGTATATATATATAGAATAGTTAGATTAGTTTATTAGTTTGTTTTATTTCTTTTTTTAATTAGATTAGTTTAGTTTGTTTTAATAGTTATTTTTAGTTAGAGTAGTTAGTTTAGAGTAGTTTTCTTAGTTTTCTTTTGTTTTCTTAGGACTTAGATTGGCTAACGGAGCCGCTAAACCCGTCAGGGTGGTTCATCCCAAACGGCTTGGGTTATTAGACAACCTCGGACAGGTTCCACTCTCCCAGTTGACGGACGGTCATTTTCGCCCGTCAACACCCTGTGATCTTATAATTGCACATAATAATAGCAAGATAAATCTGAAAGTAACTTATGCATTTCATCATTCAATTAAAATTCAAAGCTAAATCCTATCATTGTAATTGGAGATATGATCACAGTATGTGTATCTAGAGCAAAAAATTATAGACGATATTTATAATATAAATATTCCAAACATAATAGATCATTAAGTATAAATCTATCAGACCCATTAATGTATTAGGATTAACAAAACATAAATGAAAACATCATTAACAAAAGGCTAAAACTAAAATGCATATATGTTGTTTCATTAAGTCTTGGAATCACTCGTCTATCTTCTGCCCTCAGCCAAGATGCTTTCCATTACAAAATATGGAGTATTTAAAGAGTTTGTGAAAGCTAAACTTCTTATATTATAAGATAGGATCAGATCTCAAAAAGATATAAAAGTTACAAATATAGAGGGCCTAAAGCCACTCATTATCAAACTATATCTTCAAAATTTATGAAATTTTTTCTCTTATTTACAATATAAGCCAAAAAAAAGAGGTAGTTAATCAACTAAATCCAACATTCTCCATCCCATGAGATCAGCATCAGATACATCCTATCTTGGAAAAATGAAATGAGCAAGTCAAATATTTTATTAACTAACAATTTCTAAATTTTATATGAGAAATTGACTTGGCTGCAAAATCTCTCGATTCTGTATCCAGTCTTATTATTGGTAACAAAAATATAAATCGATCCAGATTGATTAGAAAAATAACAAATAAAGCATAACTATGATAAAAACCAATCTTACCATTTAACTAATAACCAAAATCGAATCACAAAATCTCATAATTTATCACAGCCTTTACACTGTCAGTGTTTTTTATAACGATGTTGCCTTTCCTTTTTAGACGTTTTGTTGGTCTTTGTGCATTAGCCTTGATTTCATGGTTTTAATTTGCCAAGAATTCATTGAGAGTCATGAGGGATTTGATCTTTGCTTGGAGAATGGGGATTTCTGTATAGTATTTCCCTATCCACTGCAAGCAAACTTCGCAAGGAACAACAGGGGCGATTTGTTGAGGAAATGTGTAATTGTGTGGTAAAACATCACTGCTATCCATTGTCGACCTTTGACCGAGTTTAATACCTATGAACCTCTAGCTATGTTTTAAACACGGTGGGAGATTATTGACATAATCGAATGGTTGATTAAGACCCAGTTTGGAACAATTCAGATCTTCCTCTGCCAAAAAAAATTCAATCTCGAAGTCAAAGTCCTCGTGGATCTTGATCAATTCGATCGAGCTCACATGATATTTGGATCTATTACACAGACTCCTTGAAATGAGTCAACCAGCCTTCTTGTTATGAAACCCTAACATGTCTTGAGTCTTCTTTGATTGTTTGCAAGGGTTTCTACTGTTTGATTTTACAGTAGGGTCAGGGCAGACAATCGGCTAATGCACATGAGTTTCAATAAACTCAGAACTAATACCCTCTTTCCCACATAACAGTTGATTGGACAATGCCTCTTCACAAGGATTTTCATTCAAAAGATATGGATTGCCAATTGCGAAATTAAGAGGTTTCTCTATCATAGGTTTATCCATTACAGTGGTCTCTACAGGATTTACTGTAACAAAACCATTTCGAGCCACGAAACCCTCCCAATCATCACCAAGTGTTTTCAAATGATGAACTAACAGTAATTTAATCAAACCATGGTGAAAGAGGTTGGAATCCAAGTTTTTCTTCTTGTATCTCTTTGACATTTTATTTAAACTTCTTAGCAGGTAAAACGACATGTTTAAATGAAAGCCAATAAAATTCATGAGCAATCATACGTGGTAAAGGAAGACTAAGCCATAATGGCCTTCACAGGTAATAAATTGTTTTAAAACCGCTAACAAACCATGCCATCTAACCTTGAGTAGGGAGACCAAAATACCTTTGTCACAATAGTCTATGTTTCTGGAGGTGAAAAAAATATTCCAGGGTACTTCGTCCAATTTCGAATTTTCTAAACCACTTTTGACTAGTGAGAGGGAGCCCTGTTGCTTCACTCAAAAATTCTTTGGTGATTTCCAACGAATATCCCCTACCTTGGCTCTACATCCATCAAATGTAAGGGTGAATTCTTTGGCCACTCGCAAGTTATAACCCTAAAATTTCTTGATAAACATATCCCAACCTTGGCTCTTCATATCCTCACTCATGTCATCATATAGCAACAAATTTTTGAAGCCATTTGGCTCAAATCGGATGGCAAGGACCATAAGGGTTTGAAAGGATGGTAAGAAGGGCGACTCGAACTCACTGTGGTCTTAGGAGGTAGTAGTGAAAGAGGCAAGCCTAAGATGAAATCATTGGAACAAAACTAGGAACACACCAGTGCAACCATAACATAAGCATTGAGGGTTTCGGTCATGAAATTCAGGCGTTTATGGTAATGAACGTTTCCAGTATAGAGCATAACACAAGACCTTCATTTGTCATGAGAGACCTTTCAATTCGACCTGCTAGCTAAGATGAAGTGCAGGGTACGATATTAGTGTGTTTAATTTCCATGATACGTAATGGGTATACTCAATTTACAAGGGTTAGGAGAGGATACGTTTTTTACAGTCCTAATGCAAATCAAAAATTTAAAATCAAAGTTGATTTACCAGGAATTTTAAATGAGCAAGCTTATAGTCCAAATGCCAATGAACATAGGTATTTCATTGATATTTGATAAACTCAAAGAAAAAGAAAAATCATGAAAAGGATGTAAGCATATTGACCCTTTCAAACCAGCCTTAAGCAAAGTCAAAATACGAGATTAATTTTTAATGATTGTTTCATGCTTATAGTCATGAACCAAGCATGAAAATGGAAGATAAGAAATAAAACAAGAATAATCAAAGATCCTTTTTCTAACCAAATAATCATCCCCAAATGGTAGTATTTATAGGATGAGGTGTAGGCAACTACAGGAAGTGTCGTTTGTTGTCCAAAATAGGAAAAACATGTAGAGCTACCAACAGTGGCGACTAACTGGGAAAAATAGTTATCTCTGCATTACCAACGAGTTCATGTTAGGACTGATTAGTAATATCCAAAATCAAATCACAATATGAAGGAAATCAAGCATCTCAATCAAATTCCAACCATAACCATATAGTCCAGCTTCAGATATCTTCCTGTCAAATGAAATTTGGTGACAAATTTTAATTACGAGAGAAAAAATATTTATACTAATGGCTTTGATACTATTGACAGGGCCACTGCTGCCAGCAGGCGTCCATAGCCTTGACAGGGATGTTAATTATCCCACTTTGATGCCTCTACCTTGTCCAAGAACTTTCAATTCAAAATGAAGGGTATTTATGATTAATATCAACACTTATTCCTGATAATTTTCTTGAACCTGACACTGCTTCGCTACCAGTGGACCTGTTCAGTACCCCAGTGAAGTTGTCTTGGCATCATGTATGCATTTACTCACTACCAACAGACATGTTCAATATCTCGGTGGGTTTACAGACACTTCCCACAACTCTCTAGAAATTATTTATAATCTGACATAAATTTAATGATATTCAGAAGAGTGGGATGATGCTTGAAAATTTCAGTTTTCAGAACACTTGATATTTTCCAGCCTTTAATTTTTTTATTGATAACCTTCATTATGATCTGAAATTAGTTTTCTGATGAAACTAATTTTTCGAGGACATGAGAGCATACTTGAGTTGCTTTCTTTAAAAGAAGGGACAGCATAAAGATCTTTAATAATGATCGTATCTTCTCATGATTATAAAATGAAACCAGGAGGGCTATTTTGAACAGAAAATTTCCTTGAGTAGCCTGAGTTTTAGCAAATTTACAGCATTGATGCTTTGAAATGACCTCAAATGTTTCTCTATGATGAGATTTATGATTTCCTTTCATGAACTAAATGGTGACCTAGACATAAATTTATTTGGAAACCAGTGAAACCAAGCAAAATCAAAAGAACCAAAATCAAAAGAAAATTAAAATATTTACAAGAGGGTGGATCTGAAATCATCACGCGAAATATCTATTGAGAGGCTAAAAGAAAATAAAAAAAACCTCATTAATATGAGTTTCATCCTACTTGTGGCACCTTGGGTCAAGGTTGAATCGATAGTTCAAATTTGTACTTATCTCCTTACTTTCCATTTAAAATTTTCAAAATAATATTGCGGTTTTGAAAAGAAATATTCAATGAAAAGTAGAGAGAAAAGGATCAGCAAACTTCCCTGACAACAGTCATATTATGGTTCTATTGGTGCACCCACTTGTATTCATGACTGCATTATTACAAAGAGAAACAATGAGAAATAAAGCTAAAAGCAAACCTACTCTTGAACCTACTTTAATTACTAAACAAATCAAAATACTAAGTAAATTCATGCTTCTAATGTATCCATTGGAGAAACTCCAATCTTGCAATGGAAACAAAATAAAAAATTACTAACAAGAATGGTAGTATATCGAAAAATGACAAAAATATATCATACTTACCTTTATCATCATCATTTAAAAACAAGGCAAGTATGACCTTACCATTCCCTTGAAACTTCTTGATGTATGAATCCTTTAACCATTCTGCAATCTTGTCGTGATATGAGTTATAATGGCATGGAAGAGTGTAAGTAAGTTTGGAAAACTTGTCAAGATTATGGGGACCTGACATAACCATCAGCCAAGGCTGAAGTACCCCATCCTCCTGACAATTCTCTAAGTGTTCAATAATTTCTTCACATGGAGGATCTAAAAGAAATATGCCATGCCTACTTCCTAGATATTTAGGTAAAAACAAAGCAAGCACAACTTTATCTTTATTATGAAGATTTTTTATATACGAATATTCAAGCCATCCTAAGATCCTGTCATAAAAATGAGGATGCAAACTATGACTTTGATGAAACAAATATATCAATGGGGAACACATCATAAGAGGATTCATGACATCAATTAGATTATTGGTTTGAATGTTTGCTTTGACGAGATTGATCATTTCAAAATGTGAAGCATAAACATTAAAATTCGAGCTAATCAAGGAATGAATATGGAGCATAGAATGTTTGATCTCCATAAGAGAGAGTGCATTGTCTTTTTCAAAAATGAATTGTGTAAAATCATCCCGCAACATATCTTTTTCCCATGTGAGTGATGAAAGTGAAAGATCGTCAAATCCAACTTTATAAATGTTATGTTTGGAATTAATTTCACCAAATCTTGGCATATCTAAAGGATATGATTGTGGCGAAAAAGAATAGGATGGTGTGGGTAAAGTATCAAGTCCACGAGAATCTAAGAAGAGATCAGGATATAAAGAGTAAAAGGAATCATAAATAAGCACATGAAAAGAATCTCTTGAGCTATGATATTTAACAATGGTATTCTCAAGACATTTCTCTCCACTTTCTTTAAAACTTTCACTCTGTTTTGCTGATAAATTCTTCAACATAATATGATCATCTAGGTTTTCCTCCCATATGATAGATAATTCAAAACTTTCATGAAAAACATCTGATCTTTCATGTTGATAAGGTACAATTTGAGGATGATGATTTAAGGTTTCTCCTTCCAATTTCATATCTTCATCTCTAATCAGTTTCATAGGAGTGTTAGAACGTTTAAGATGATTTTCGTCACCTAAGTGTTCTTCAATAACTGAATTTAAATATTGATTAGAGCATGATTTACAAGAATGAGGAAATTCATCTTGACCCATAATCGAATATTCTTCCACGATGGTTGAAGATTGAAAACACAATTATTCAGAGGAAAACCCAGTTTGGTTGTCAATAAGAACCTTGCCAATAGATTCTACCTCCCTTGCTAGTACAAAATTTTCGAATGGATTCCTCTCATCCTGCGAACAAAATTCTTCTCGCAATTGAGTGATAGGATGTGTAACTGTTTCGTCATTCGCAATTGAATATAAATGGATTAAATGGACGCAAGAATCATACAGGAGATTTAATACAAATGACATGTCATCGAGATTAAATTTACAAAGAACATGATGGATTCTTGTCAAAAATCCTTCTGAAGATGAATCGCCATTGATTATCAAAGTCTGAAGTTCTTCACATAATTGATTGTAATCGTAGATTTTAAAAGCATATAAAAAATCCTCTACAAATTGAAACCAATAAAAAATGTGATACGCCAGAAAAGACTCAAGCCAATGTTTAACCTGACCCCTAAAAGTAAAACCGAACAATCTTCATAAAAATTTCAAATAAGAAATGTCATGTTTGATGCATTTGCAGCAAAACTTGTTAAGGTGGTCTTTAGCAGATACATCCCCCCTACCATCAAAGGTGATTTTGGACAAGTGAGAGACTTTCTCGTTGGGAACATCAGGTAATGAGAAGTGGAAAGAATGTTCCAACACAGTGATTTGGGGAGCCATGGGAAAATTAAATACATTTGAAATAAAGGCTCCTACAAGGCCATCTTGTCAATCGGACCTCCTTCTAGAACCATTTATTGATGAAACGATTCCAGGGTACTTCGTCCAATTTCGAATTTTTTAAACCACTTTTGAATAGTGAGAGGGAGCCCTGTTGCTTCACTCATAAATTCTTCGGTGATTTCCAAATGAATATCCCCTACCTTGGCTCTGCATCCATCAAATGTAAGGGAAAATTATTTGGCCACTCGTAAGTTATAACCCTGGAATTTCTTGATAAACATATCCCAACCTTGGCTTTTCATATCCTCACTCGTGTCTTCATATAGCAACAAAGTTAGGGAGCCATTTGGATCAAATCGGATGACAGGGGCCATAAGGGTTTGAATTGATGGTAACAAGGGTGACTCAAACTCACTGTGGTCTTAGGAGGTAGTAGTGAAAGAGGCAAGCCTGAGATGAAATCATTGGAACAAAACTAGGAACACACCAGCGCAACCATAACATAAGCAATGAGGGTTTCAGTCATGAAATTCGGGCGTTTATGGTAATGAACATTTCTAGTACAGAGCATAAAACAAGACCTTCATTTGTCATGAGAGACCTATCAATTTGACCTGCTAGATAAGACAAAGTGCAGGGTATGATATTAGTGTGTTTAATTTCCATGATACATAATGGGTATACTCGATTTACAAGGGTTAGGAGAGGATACGTTTTTTACAATCCTAATGCAAATCAAAAATTTAAAATCAAAGTTGATTTACCAAGAATTTTAAATGAGCAAGATTATAGTCCAAATGCCAATGAACATAGGTATTTCATCGATATATGATAAACTCAAAGAAAAAGAAAAATCATGAAAAGGATGTAAGCATATTGACCCTTTCAAACCAGCCTTAAGCAAAATCAAAATACGAGATTAATTTGTAATGATTGTTTCATCCTTACAGTCATGAACCAAGCATGAAAATGGAAGATAAGAAATAAAACAAGAATAATCAAAGATCCCTTTTCTAACCAAATAATCATCCCCAAATGGTAGTATTTACAGGATGAGGTGTAGGCAGCTACAGGAAGTGTTGTTTGTTGTCCAAAATAGGAAAAACATGTAGAGCTGCCAACATTGGTGACTAACTGGGAAAAAATGTTATCTCTGCATTACCAACGAGTTTGTGTTAGGAGTGATTAGAAATATCCAAAATCAAAGAACAATTTGAAGGAAATCAAGCATCTCAATCAAATTCCAACAATAACCATATAGTCCAGCTTCAGATATCTTTCAGTCAAATGAAATTTGGTGACATATTTTAATTACGAGAGAAAAGATATTTATACTAATGGCTCTGATACTGTTGACAGGGCCACTACTGCCAGCAGAAATCCATAGCCTCGACAGGGATGTCAATTATCCCACTCTGACGCCTCTACCTTGTCCAAGAACTTTCAATTCAAAATGAAGGGTATTTATGATTAATATCAACACTTATTCCTGATAATTTTCTTGAACCTGACACTGCTTTGCTACCAGTAGGCCTATTCAGTACCCCAGCGAAGTTGTCTTGGCATCATGTATGAATTTACCCACTACCAACAGACATGTTCAGTATCTCAGTGAGTTTACAGACACTTCCCACAAATCTCTAGAAATTATTTATAATCTGACATAAATTTAATGATATTCCGAAGAGTGGGGTGATGCTTGAAAATTTCAGTTTTCAGAACACTTGATATTTTCCAGCCTTTAATTTTTTGATTGATAACCTTCATTATGATCTGAAATTGGTTTTCTGATGAAACTAATTTTTTGAGGACAGGAGGGCATACTTGAGTTGCTTTCTTTAAAAGCAGGGACAACATAAAGAGCTTTAATGATGATCATATCTTCTTGTGATTATAAAATGAAACCAGGAGGGCTATTTTGAACAAAAAAATTCCTTGACTAGCCCGAGTTTTAGCAAATTTACAGCATTGATGCTTTGAAATGACCTCGACTGTTGCTCTATGATGAGATTTCCGGTTTCCTTTCATGAACTAAATGGTGACCCATACATAAATTTATTCAGAAACCAGTGAAAACAGGAAAAATGAAAAGAATCAAAATCAAAAGAAAATTAAAAATATTTACAAGAGGGTGGATCTGAAATCATCACGTGAAATATCTCTTGAGAGGCTAAAAGAAAATAAAATAACCTCATTAATATGAGTGTCATCCTTCTTGTGGCACCTCTAGTCAAGGTTGAATCGATAGTTCAAATTTGTACTTATCTCCTTACTTTCCATTTAAAATTTTCAAAATAATACTGCGGTTTTGAAAAGAAATATTCAACGAAAAGTAGAGAGAAAAGGATCAGTGGACTTCCCTGACAACAGTCATATTATGGTTCTATTGGTGCACCCACCTGTATTCATGACTACATTATTACAAAGAGAAACAATGAGAAATAAAGCTAAAATCAAACCTACTCTTGAACCTACTCTAATTACTAAACAAATCAAAATACTACGTAAAGTCATGCTTCCAATGTAGCCATTGGAGCAACTCCAATATTGCAATGGAAGCAGAATAAAAAATTACTAACAAGAATGGTAGTATATCGAAAAATGACAAAAATTTATCATACTTACCTTTATCATCATCATTTAAAAACAAGGCAAGTATGACCTTACCATTCCCTTGAAACTTCTTGATGTGTGAATCCTCTAACCATTCTGCAATATTGTCGTGATATGAGTCATAATTGCATGGAAGAGTGTAAGTAAGTTTGGAAAACTTGTCAAGATTATGGGGACCTGACATAACCATCAGCCAAGGCTTAAGTACCCCATCCTCCTAAGTGTTCAATAATTTCTTCACATGGAGGATCTAAAAGAAATATGTCATGCCTACTTCCTAGATATTTAGGTAAAAACAAAGCAAGCACAACTTTATCTTTATTATGAAGAGTTTTTATATACGAATATTCAAGCCATCCTAAGATCCTATCATAAAAATGAGGATGCAAACTATGACTTTTATGAAACAAATATATCAATGGGGAACACATCATAAGAGGATTCATGACATCAATTAGATTATTGGTTTGATTGCTTCCTTTGACGAGATTGATCATTTCAAAATGTGAAGCATAAACATTAAAATTCGAGCTGATCAAAGAAGGAATATGGAACGTAGAATGTTTGATCTCCATAAGAGAGAGTGCATTGTCTTTTTCAAAAATAAACTGTGTAAAATCATCCCGCAACATATCTTTTTCCCATGTGAGTGATGAAAGTGAAATATCGTCAAATCCAACTTTATAAATGTTATGTTTGGAATTAATTTCACCAAATCTTGGCATATCTAAAGGATATGATTGTGGCGAAAAAGAATAGGATGGTGTGGGTAAAGTATCAAGTCCACGAGAATCTAAGAAGAGATCAGGATATAAAGAGTAAAAGGAATCATAAATAAGCACATGAAAAGAATCTCTTGAGCTATGATATTTAACAATGGTATTCTCAAGACATTTCTCTTCACTTTATTTAAAACTTTCACTCTGTTTTGGTGATAAATTCTTCAACATAATAGATAATTCAAAACTTTCATGAAAAACATCTGATCTTTTATGTTGATAAGGTACAATTTGAGGATGACTATTTAAGGTTTCTCCTTCCAATTTCATATCTTCATCTCTAATCAGTTTCATAGGAGTATTAGAACGTTTAAGATGATTTTCGTCACCTAAGTGTTCTTCAATAACTGAATTTAAATATTGATTAGAGCATGATTTACAAGAATGAGGACATTCATCTTGACCCAGAATCAAATATTCTTCCACGATGGTCGAAGACTGAAAACACAACGATTCAGAGGAAAAACCAGTTTGGTTGTCTGTAAGAACCTTGCAAATAGATTCTACTGTTGGATCATGTTGTCATTGATGCCAATGGTTTGATTGATTGATGTCAAGTGATTGATTGATGTCAAAGGATTGATTGACTGGTGATTTATGTAATATAATATGTATTTTCCTTGATGAGAATGCATAGATGAAGATGGATCAATGAGTTTTCATTGATACATGATGAAGATGGATTGATGTGGTTCCATTGGTATATGATGCATTGTTGGAAAAAATTATAGATGACTCATTATTGTCTTATCATGATTGATAAGGTGCACAAATGGATGAACTCCAAAGTGGTCCACTTATGGTGAAAGCCCTCACGGGAAGACGCTTTATGGATTGAGTTATCCTAGAAGAAAGGTTGGAGGACCCATGCTTGTATGAGGAATAACAAGATGAAGATCAAGGAAATTGTTGGTGAAACTATCCTAGATGGATAGTGTT
>ML778196.1:959460-971570 GCA_009831015.1 Picea engelmannii | reverse complement strand
AGGTGACAAAATCAAGAAGGAATATTTATGGAAAGTGGTTAACCCTAAAAATAAAGAAAATAGGTTAAGTGACCTAGAAATGGGTTAATATTATTTAAATGATAAATTAAAGTGACAAATTCAAGGTGGATTATTTAAATAATAAAGAGAAGTGACAAAATCAAGAAATGATAAAGTAAGGTGACAAAATCAGGAAGGAATATTTAAATGTTAAAGTATTGGAGAACTTTCTATTTATGGAAAGTGGTTAACCCTAAAATAAGGAAAATAGGTTAAGTGACCTAGAAATGGGTTAAGTGACCTAAAAATGGGTTAAGTGTCATAAAGGATGAAAGTATAAATAAGATAGAAATGGTCTCTTGTAGATCATCCTTTTTGTGGATCAATGGAGAGCTTCTTGTGGGAATATATTTTGGAGTATTGATGGAGAGCTTATTGTGAGAGCTTCTTGAGAATTCTTGGTGTGGAACACTTGAGGATATGGAATATCTATAGGTGACTGAGGTAAAAAAGGATATCTAAGCCGAAATTTTGAGGAAAGTGAAGAAAAGAAGGCCGAAATGCAAGGAAGGATAAATTATTTTGATGGTGCTTTCTAAGGTATGTTATTTTCAGGTCATCTCACCATTTCCGCTATAACTTTTTTTCTATAATGATTCAGATCCTAAAATTGCTATGAAAGTGAGAAAACATATCCAAGTATCTGTGGTTAAAAAATCAGCTTGTGGGGCGTTGTATTTTTGGAGTTACACTTTGTGGAAAATAGGGTTTGTGGCTAGTCCTTAAACTAGTCAAAAACAGGTGTTTCGGGTACAAACGTCATAACTTCTTTATAACAGATCCAAATTCAATGAGACCAATTGTTTTGTTTATATTACTGTCTGTAGTATTCTCTATAACAATTTTATATCATTTCATCAAATATTTTGTGCGGGGCACGCTCTACAAGGTCGCTCTCTAGAATAAGCCAGAATTCATCAAGGTATGCCATTTTTGCTATAACTTATTTTCTGAGAGGTTCCAAGTAGTGCCACTTGGATAAATTGCATAAAAAAAACTGAAGAAAATTGTATATCAGTTTTAGATCTTTATTTAGTACAGGTACAAAGTTATGATTATTTCAAGTTAGGGTTGTTGACTAATCCAAAACTAGTCATGGTTGAGACAAGCAGTTGATGAGTTGGCACATACATGAGGTGTATAGTTGATGATGTTGGTACATATTGATGAGTCATTGTTGATGAGTGGTTGAAACATGATTGGTATATACTTGGTACATGGTTGGATGCACTTTTTTATGGTACGGGTTGATTATAGGTTGTTTGGCACAGGTTGGTGCATGGTTGATGTTCTTGTTTATGGTACAGATTGATATCTGTTGAGGATTGTTGCCTCATCTCAGTTGATGCTGAGAATGCAAGCTGAGTCTTGCATATAGAGCTGGTGCTCTTGTAGAGTTGTACTCTATTCAGTGGTTGTTGATAAACCCCAAGGATTGTAGTCCGTAATAAAAAGAAAATTGTACATACATCTTGTGTTCTTTATGTTCATTGTGATGATGACTTGTTGATGATATATTGTTGATATATGTTGCTGATATATGCTCACATCTAACTAGTTATAAATGAAAACAATGGGTAATGAATAAATGTTGAATGCTAATTGATGAGTTTTTGTGCAAGAGGGAAGTTTTGGGAAAAAGATCCCCACACTCATTCACCTCCCCTCTAAGTGTGGTAGGTGTGTCCAACATCTACCCCCCTTGCTAGTTCAAAATTTTTGAATGGATTCCTCTCATCCTGCAAACAAAATTCTTCTCGCAATTGAGTGATAGGATTTGTAATTGTTTCGCCATTTGCGATTGAATATGAATGGATGAAAGGGACAAAATAATCATAGAGGAGATTTAATACAAATGACATGTCATCGAGATTAAATTTACAAAGAACATGATAGATTCTTGTTGAAAATCCTTCTAAAGATGAATCGCCATTGATTAGCAAAGTCTAAAATTCTTCACATAGTTGATTCTAATTGTAGATTTCAAAATCATCTAAAAATTCCTCTACAAATTGAAACCAATAAAAAATGTGATACACCAAAAAAGACTCAAACCAATGTTTAATCTGACCCCTAAAAGTAAAACCGAACAATCTGCATAAAAATTTCAAATCAGTAATGTCATGTTTGATGCATTTGCACCAAAACTTTTTAAGGTGGTGTTTAGCAGATACATCTCCCCTACCATCAAAGGTGATTTTGGACAAGTGAGAGACTGTCTCGTTGGGAACATCAGGTACTGAGAAGTGGAAAGAATGTTCCAACACAGTGATTTGGGGAGCCATGGGAAAATTAAATACATTTGAAATAAAGGCTCCTACAAGGCCATCTTGTCAATCGGCCCTCATTCTAGCACCATTTATTGATGAAACGATTCCAGGGTACTTCGTCCAATTTCGAATTTTTTAAACCACTTTTGACTAGTGAGAGGGAGCCATGTTGCTTCACTCAGAAATTCTTCGGTGATTTCCAACTGAATATCCCCTACCTTGGCTCTGCATCCATCAAATGTAAGGGAAAATTCTTTGGCCACTCTCAAGTTATAACCCTGGAATTTCTTGATAAACATATCCCAACCTTGGCTCTTCATATCCTCACTCGTGTCATCATATAGCAACAAAGTTTGGGAGCCATTTGGCTCAAATTGGACGACAGGGGATATAAGGGTTTGAATTGATGGTAACAAGGGTGACTCGAACTCACTATTGTCTTAGGAAGTAGTAGTGAAAGAGGCAAGCCCGAGATGAAATCATTGGAACAAAAATAGGAACACACCAACGCAACCATAAAATAAGCAATGAGGGTTTCAGTCATGAAATTCAAGCGTTTATGGTAATGAACATTTCCAGTACAAAGCATAACACAAGACCTTCATTTTTCATTAGAGACCTGTCAATTCGACCTGCTAGCTAAGACGAAGTGCAGGGTACGATATTAGTGTGTTTAATTTCCATGATATGTAATGGGTATACTCGATTTACAAGGGTAAGGAGAGGATACATTTTTTACAGTCCTAATGCAAATCGAAAATTTAAAATCAAAGTTGATTTACGAAGAATTTTAAATGAACAATCTTATATTCCAAATGCCAATGAACATAGGTATTTCATTGATATATGATAAACTCAAAGAAAAAGAAAAATCATGAAAATGATCTAAGCATATTGACCCTTTCAAACCAGCCTTAAGAAAAATCAAAATACGAGATTAATTTTTAATGATTGTTTCATGCTTACAGTCATGAACCAAGCATGAAAATGGAAGATAAGAAATAAAACAAGAATAATCAAAGATCCTTTTTTCTAACCAAATAATCATCCCCAAATGGTAGTATTTATAGGATGAGGTGTAGGCAGTTATAGGAAGTGTCATTTGTTGTCCAAAATAGGAAAAACATGTACAGTTGCCAACACAGTCGTCATTACCATCCATAAATTTTTCCATTGCATCCTATTATGCACTACAATGGTCATTGCAGACTCGAATCGATGTATCATATTCTGACACGTCAATTTCTTAGGGGAAAATATTCCAAATGGATCATTATTTTTCAATAATTTGATCTCGAGTTTGCCAAATCAAAAGATAAAAAGTCCTTGGTTTTTGTGTAACTTATCTGCGATATTCCCCATGCTGATGAAGACACTGAGCCCAGTGATTCTCTCCCCAATGAATCTTTGTTCCTCATTAGCACGTTCGGCCCTTGGTATGGAGAAAATATTCTTTATCTTCAAAGCCAATGTTTTCAACCCGATATCTCCCATGAAGAACGTCATCGTATTCGCCACCATTCTAAATGCTACCTTATCATCCGTGACACTTTGTATCGCCGTGGTATTGACACTATATTACGACATTGTTTAACTTATGATGAGGTTGAACGTGCTCTAAATGACTTTCACCTTGGAGCATGTGGAGGTCATCTTTCTGGGATGGCTACAGCTCAGAAAATCTTATGTGTTGGTTACTTTTGGCCCTCCATCTTCAAAGATTGTATTGAGGTTGTCAAACGATGCCCACCCTACCAAGTTTTTCATAAAAAAGAACACACCCACCCCGCTCTCTTGCATATTATTTTCTCCATCGGCCCCTTTTCCAAATGGGGCATTGATTTTATGCAATGTAATCCTACCTCAGCTGGGGGGCACGGTTATATCATCATTGTCGTTGATTATTTCACAAAATGGGTTGAGTCTATGCCTAATTTTACTAATTATGGTCATAATGCAACTCTCTTTGTCTTCAACCACATCATCACTCTCTTTGGTGTTCCACAAGCCATTGTCACTAATCATAGTTCACATTTTCAAAACCACATGATGAGTGAGTTACATGTCAAGTTGATTTTTCATAATGAGAACTCCTCCCCATACTATCCTCAAGAAAACGAACAAATTGAAGCTATCAACAAAGTCCTTAAAACCATGATCCAATGCATGGTGGGGGAAAACAAAACTTCTTGGAATTTGCAACTCTTCTCTACCCTCTGGGCTTACTACACCTCAGTGAAAACTGTAATTGGATTCACTCCTTTCCAATTGGTATATGGCGTCGAAGTAGTATTACCAATCGAGTGCAAAATTCCTTCATTGAAAATCAAAGTAGAACTCCTACCTCACACCTCTGCTGAAGAGGAACCTTTCATATATCTGACTATATTAAATGAAACATGTCGCGACGTTCCTCTCATCAACAAGACATATCAAAAACAAATGAAGAATAAGTATGACAAATACGTCCACCCTCATACTTTCGCAAAAGGATACCTAGTCCTCATTTATGACTAGGCTCATGATAATTTAGGGACAGGAAAGTTAGAACCTATGTGGCATGGACCCTACATTGTAAAATGTGTATTACATAGAGGTTCCTACGAGCTAGTTGACTACGAAGGAATCTCTCTCGATGAACCCCATAATGGTCTTTACCTTAAGAAGTACTTGCATAGAACATCTAGCACGTGTGCTTTGTACACTATTGTACTATAGTTTTGTTTTGGTGTGTCCTTCTCTCTTTCATGTACAAGGTTTTTTTAGCCTCTTATACTTTGTCTTTTGATTGCGTGCGCACATGACATATCCCTTTCCTATCTTTTTCAAGTTTGTGGATTGCGCTAGTCGACACACCTAGAACATTGCTTTTGCAGCTTGGGTCATTTACCACCCTGATGAGTTGGTGAGTTCACGAGGCGTTTGCTTAGGATCGACAACCAATAATGTGGCAGAATATCACGTTTTCATTGGACATTTAACTGAGGCCTCCTCCCTAGGTATATCTCGTATAATAATTAACCTAGACTCTCAACTCGTGGTTTGTCATCTTAATAGAATCTACGTCGTTCACAAACCTATCCTATTGCATCTCCACCTACGATTTCTTCATCTTGAAAGAATGTTTGAATTTACACAATACAGACACATACCAAGAGAACTTAACACAACTTCAGATTCGCTAGAAAAATATATTTTGGATTAATATCTTGCACATAGATAAAACTTTTATAAAGAAAATGAATCACATGTACATTAAAAAGATCACACAAGATAATTTTTAACATCATTGACACCACAAAACTCGGATATATATATATATATATATATATATATATATATATATATATATATATATATATAGATAGATAGATAGATAGATAGATAGATAGATATAAACATTGTGATAGAAAAAGTTTGTTTAGATCAAAAAGTATATAGAAGGGAAAAATATGGGCCCTCATGCCCATGATATCATCATGAAAATACTACAAAAAACATCTAAAGGATCCTAGTCCTCCTGCACCACATTGTGCTCCGAGAAGCACACCACTACATGGGCCACTGGTCGATGCAAGTGGTTCAGACTCTCAGGAACCCCCACTGTGTGTCTTTGCAAATGTAGGGGTACATCTTGCCTCCTGAGAGGTGGGACACCCATCGTAAGACCTCGGAGTTTCCTCTCAACCTTCTGAAGACCTCCCATTGCCACCTTGTTCTCTACAGCTATTTGCACGTCTTTGTGATTCCCTAGTGTCGGTATCTCCATCGGACTGATGCACCTCTATCTACATGATGAAACAATGCATCTATTAAAAAATCCTTCATGTACACATAAAAGTAATATAAATTTTAAAATAAAAAAAACAAATGACAAGGTTTTGGTTTTGTACCTGACGCATCCCAGTCTATACCCTATTTAAGTAATAAGTCCGGGCTACCTTGAAAATATACTCTGGCATATGGGAAATCCTCGATGATGATCAAATGTCGTCTCAACCAAGAAAAGAAGTCGGTCGTGAACTTAAATTCCGAGTCAATTCCCAATCTTAGAGACAAACTCGTCCACATTTCCATAGATGGTTCAACCACCGGTCGTACCACCAGTGCAATCTGCGACTGCATCTAAGGTATTCTCTCTAGAAAGAATGAAACCAAAAAGGAACCATACCCGAATTTTTTATGTTTCCCAATCCTGCATTTTGTAATTTGATCCTTCACATTGTGAAGAAAACCAACACTCCAGTTGAATAACCTCAGCTCCACACATTCTAGAGGATAATCCATTTGGGATATTGAGGCCAAATGCTCACTGGTGCTACTTTCCAGGTTGGTTATGGAAAACAAGATAGTTCGTAGTGTCAAATATCTGACCTCTTTTATCATGATTCATCCTCCGACCAATCGTGACCCCTGAACACAATGATCTTCCATGTACACCTCGACAGGATGAGGAGTTACCCACTGTTTGGACAAAATGATAAGAGCCCCTCTTCTTGAGAGGTCGGTCAAAAAGTATACATCATCTAGCTCTATTTTGATAATTTGCGTCCCAATCTGGAACGCCTATTCGATGTCATCCCACAATCCAATTATATGTTCAAGTAGTAAGACTTCCTTTTTCATCTTTTGCAATTTAAAGTACTTGAGGAGGCCACAATTCCTCAAAGTGTCCCTTGTTTGGGGGTTTTGCAGTGCAACTATATCATCAAGCTCATGCTCGCGCTCTTTCCATTCGATCATGATTTTTATCAATGTAAACTACAAAAACATACATTTAAAAGCCATTAATTATCTTCTCACAGCAAAATTTTGGGTATTTTTAGCATAAATATCAACTTATTTTTCAATCCTGCATCGACGCTCCCCTAAACACATCCACAGGGTGCTAGTGCTCCCCTGGCATACATACCAAGGTGCCGAAAACACGGTCGATGCTCCCCTCACCCCTTTGATGGAGTGTTGATCTAGTTCGATGCCTAGGGATTCCTAGGGAGCCCAGGATAAGACTAAAAACTACCTAAAATGAAATTATAAACCATAAAAAATGATTAGAAAGAGTTAATGACCAACCTGATCTGGACAAAAGTGAAAATGGTTGACCATAGCTCCAATGCCAACAACTTCAAAATCGCCCTTCGAAGTCAAAATTACCAATGCTAGAAGAGTTTCGTAAAAATGAAATGGTAAATAACATTTTTATCCCTATTTCATTGTTATAGGGTTCATTTTTTCTAATCTATAGTCTATTTTCGGTTTTAAAACATTTTTCAGAGATGTCACTAATACCCTAGAATGAAGATTTGTCATCACTTGCAGGTTTTAAAGCAGTATTTTTCCATTTAACCGTGTCACACTAACAAGCACGGTCTTAGTCCTTTCTCATGCTCAAAAAAACATGAGAATGTAATCGAGTAGACATTTATCTCTTTTTCAGACTCATAAGAATATATGAAAAAGGAACCCCTCGAAGTCTCCTTTAAGTTCTTTTCAGACTCTCTAAACATGAAAAGATTTTCAAGTGATCTTGCTTCCTTTCACACTCGTTTAAAAGGTTTTGAAAGGGCGTCTCCCGAGTAGCATTTTATCTCTTTTTCGGACTTCAAAGACTAATATTACGAAAAATGACAACCATGGAGTCATATTTAAGTTATTTTTAGACTCTCTAAACATGAAAAACTAGTGAGTTTTCCTTCTCTGGACTCGTTAAAAATTACACATTGAAGGGCCCATATGGGACCGAACCCTTACTTCTTTCGGTTCATTAAACAAAAGAAGAGGAACTTACCGAAGGTGATTTATATCGAGCATGTGTTATCCTCCTCGAGCTCGTAAAAATAAAAAGAGGTACTCGTCTATCTGGATGGGGGAAACAATTGAAGGAAGCAAGCCAAGCCATTTTTTGGAATCATCACAAGTCACTCTTGCAATCGCCCTTGAACACGACACATTGTCTTTACATACATTTTAACCTTCTGGACCTTTGCATTGAGCCAATCCTCTAAGTTTCTTTACTCCTTTGGGTCACCCAACGAAAGTCACAGTATCCACTGCATCATGTTTTGGTCCATGTCATGTTTCTAATGTTTCTGCCTCAGTGTTCAAGGGAAGTATCTGCCTCAAGAGTCAACCATCACAAATTTCTAGTTTCAATAACTCGTGTCATTCCACACTCATTTGATTCACCATCTTACATATCTATTTCAGTTTCATGTTGTTGATGAGGGATACATCAATGCCCCCCTTTGACGAGTATTTTCATGTCGACTTCAACACATCATCCATGAATTTGATTTAGAAACCAGTTAGTACCTTGGGACCTATATGCCTCAATGGTAGGCCTCCTCGCTTCTGACAGTGGGTTTACATCATTGACCTCTGATCGAATGATTCCACGAATGTTTGAATTCAACTCATCTATTCAGATTCATTGGATTGTACTAGGGCACCTTGGGAGTCATTGACATCACTGGTGATTTCCCTCGCACTTGTTAACGGTTTACCTCAATGATCGGTAATCAAGTGGTTTCTACCATGTTCGACATCAAAACATCTATTCACATGGCTAGATTCATACCACATCGGGATTGGGAAGAAGACCCTGGGTTGAGTGTTCACTCTAATATCTACTCTACCTAGGATGCAAAAGGAGATCATTTGAGTATATATATATATATATATATAGTCACATAAATCCACTTTGTATTGGTATGTGGCTATGTTTTGTCATCTCATACATCCATTGTGTATTTCTCGTGGCTACGATCATTTCATGTCATGGAAGTATAGATCCGTATTGTATCTTTGGTGGCTATACCCTTAAGTCAATATGATTATGGATCTGTAGTGTATTTGGTGGCAGCCATACCTTAAAAGTTCTTTATCACTCAAGCATAGGTATTCCTGCCTTGAGTTTGAAACATATCATAACATATGTTTTATGGTTGTTTGCAACTGCTACCAGGTTCTTTGACTCCTACCCTTGCTTCAAAAGTATACAAAGTAATTCAGTCATCATTTACCATCTTCTAACCTTTCACTTTGGGGGAAAATCTGTTACACGTCAAAATTACTCACTTTGATGATGTCTCATTGTCATTATCGCAAGTGTCGCATTTTTGTCGCAAGTGTCGCAAAAAATCATACTTTCATCTTGCATGTGTCACATCGCGGACGAAATCATAAGAACACTTGGGACATCCTCTAAGACTCATTAGAAGATGAAAATATATATTTTGGAAAAGTTTGCAAGATTTTATCTTGATAAATTACCATCCTAAAAGTATTTTTGGAGATCAACACTCCCCTTCCCACTTGCAAGGAGCAGTAGTGCTCCTTTCTCGATTAGCAAGGAGTGTTGCAATGCTCTGTGGCCAACTTTGAGGGAGCGTTGATCTATTGAGAAAATATTGGGGACAAATCCCCCTTATCTCTAAGGACAACTAAGAAGCATCCGAGTCAATTTGGCTTGAATCCAAGTTCAAGGCTAGATCTAAGGGGAATCCCACAACTGATGGAGTCATATCCTCAACTTGTCCCAAAAATATCTAAGGTGGTTGAGCCTCTCAAAGCCTATATAAGGAGGCATTCTCATGGTGAAAAGGGGGAATAATCAGTGAAAAGTATTGTCATTCTAATCATGGATCTTTTGAGAAAGGGGTTGGACAAGGAGGACTTGGTGAGGTTGTTGCATATGCATCTACAGTTTGTAAGCACCTTATTTTGTTCTCATTAATACATATGCTTGGCATGTTTCCTTCAATTTTGTGTACATTTGCATGGGCTTGTCTCTTTTGATGAATCTAGTTTTAAGCTAATTTTGGTAGAATAGGTGTCACACACCCGCTACGGCATAATAGATTTTTTTTTTTCCTTTTTCTTTCTTCTTCTTTATCGAGGGACAGAGTCCCCGAATTCCTACAAGGTTCTAGTGTAGGCTAGGTATTTCAATCGGGACCTTCACTAAACCCATCCATTGGTTCTTTCATTGAAAATCCGTCGTGTACAACTCAAGCACCAAGCGCAGGCCTCACCTCCATGTGATCATCGGTTATGACCTCGGGCTAAGCCAATAGGCGCCTTTCACATTTCACGACTCAACGATGCCCGAGAGTCGAGTCTTTTGACTCTTCAAACCCCAAAACCCAAAATCCTACCTTCGCTAAGATCAACGGCTGCGAATCTCTACCCTGATCCGATGGTCTTGGCCGTATCGGGACTTCGGAAACCAGGAGTTCGAAAGGCAAGAGAGTCGAGTTCTTCAACTCTTCAAACCCTGAAACCCGAAATCCTACCTTCACTGAGATCGACGGCTACGAATCTCTACCCTGATCCGACGGTCCTCGACGTATCAGGACTTCGGAAACCAGAAGTTCGAAATGCAAGAGAGTCAATTTCTTCGACTCTTCAAACCCCGAAACCCAAAATCCTATTCACACTAAGCTGACTCGGAGTTTCACATACTGGGATTTTGCATACCGGGATTTCGCAACTTGTGAAGATGAGGGTTCATACCCTTGGGTTTCCCAGGTGCTGAAATGTCGAAATCAATCCGCACTACACCGCTTCAGGATTTCACATACCAGGATTTCGTGTACCAGGACTTCACAACTTGCGAAGACGAGGGGTTCATGCCCTTGGGTTTCCCAGGAGCCAAAACTCCGAAGCCCATTTACAATAAGCTATTTTCGAGGTTTCGTATGTCGGGACTTCGCGATGTGTGAAGACGATGGGTCTCGCACCTGGGTTTCTTATGAGCCAAAACTTCGAATCCCATTTACACTAAGATATTTTTGGGGTTTCGCATGTCGAAACTTCGTGATGTGCGAAGACGAGGGGTCTCGCACTTGGGTTTTTCTGAGAGCCGAAACTCTGAATCCCATTTACTTCATAATAGGGGCAAGGTAAACTCGTGGATTTACTACAATGGTAGTCTTTTCAAGGGGCTCACTCCAACTCTGGAATGCGAGGGAACTTTCTTGAAAAAGGGTGCCTTCTGGAGGATAAATTAGGGCATAGCATGAGTCGAGTTAGATCGGTCAATCTTCAGGGGAACGAACTTGTATCCTAAACTTATACATTCTATACATTAACCAATTTGTAGTTATATTAGTAGAAGCATGCATCCATTATTTCCAGTCAAAGAACAAGGAAAAAACTTCGTTACAGAAACTATTTACGAGCATATAAAAATGAGCATGCGATCGTGACATTCAATTCCAAATGCAAGACATAACACTTATCAAAAAATTCTGGACATGATGCGAATGTTCAGAGGGGTGCTCGTTTCCACCCAACCGTAGGCTCAATGATTCCAACCGGATTTACCACTAGCCACCCTCGAGCTAGACCACGATGCTTTGAGACTCAGTCTCCTGCTTCCAACTCAGCGGAATTCAAGGACGAAGATTACTCCCCTTCTCCTCTGTTCATGAATCTCTGTATTTTTGGAGTTCCTCCGGTTCTCCTTCCGCGATTCCTGTCGTTCCCCCACGCCCTCCTCTCTCCTTCCATACTTATTCCCTTTTCTTTTTCCTGCAAGGTTGCATATGGCACGAATTTCCCTGTCCGTGGTCAGGTCCGAGAGCTTCTATGGATGGGAGGTTTGTTCGACAACACAGGTATTCCAACAGAGGACGAACACCTTCAGTAACCACTCACATAACCAGATCAAATATCAACACACCAATTTTTTCACATGGTAAAACCCCTACGGGGAAACATCCACGGCCCCAGCCAACGCGGCCACTTGGAGCAGTTTATTAATGCAAAGAAAAAGAT
>ML778196.1:934676-945443 GCA_009831015.1 Picea engelmannii | reverse complement strand
AGTTTTTGGTCGAGTTTGTGGGCACTCATGGACACCAAGCTTAAGAAGAGCACAACTTTTCATCCGCAGACAGATGGTCAGACAGAGGTGGTGAATCGTACAGTGGTACATCTTCTTCGTGCTTATTGCAGCAAGCATCCTAATCTTTGGGATGAACATTTACACTACGTTCAACATGTGTACAATCGAGCTAAGCACTCTTCGACTCAAACGTCGCCATTTGAGGCATGTTTTGGATATTTTCCCAAGTCACCTTTAGATTTCATCTTTGGGAAAGATATTGCTGTTGATGGGCAGTATGATATTGATCGGGCAGAGAAGTTCATTGAACAAATTCAGTCGATACATCAGGTGGTGCAAGAGCAGTTGGAAAAGAGTCAGGCCAAGTACAAAGCGAGACATGACAAGCATCGTGTTGATCACAGTTTCGAAGTTGGTGATGAAGTGTGGCTTTACATCAGCAAGGAGAGGCTTAAAGGAGAAGGTAAAAAGTTGAAATCAATTCGATATGGTCCCTTCAAGATTGTCGACAAGATTGGTAATAATGCTTTTCATTTAGATTTGCCTCCATACATGCAGATGTATGCAGTTGTTAATGTTGAGAATTTGAAGTTGTATGAGCCTCCGTTGATTGATGATCAAGGAGAGCATGTTCAGATTCCCTCCATAGATGATTTTTCTCCAGAATATCTAACAGAACTGCAGGAAGACACCATACTTGACAGGAGAATGCGAACTTCGAAGAGAGGAAATGTGGAGTATTTGCGAGTTGGTCTTAAAGGAAAAAATCCAAGAAAGGACAAGTGGATTGAGGTTGGAAGGGTGAGGGAACTATACCCTCATCTTCACATAGACTGAGATAGTCTTTTGGAGGTCCAAAAGCTTCCCAATGGGGAGGTCTGATTAGGGGATCAAATTTTGCTCAATTTTCAAAGTGCTCAGAATGCGACAAAAATAGTGCCATTGCGTCCATCTCGTCTTCCTGATTACGACAGTATATTTACTTTCTCAAACGGAGTCCGTATGGAGGAGATATCGTGATCTGTCCGCCAAGACAAACAGGCAAAAATTTTGGATGCTGACTCTACCTGTTCGTACAGTCCATACAATCCGTACGGTGACATGGCAGGGTCGTACCATCCGTACAATGATGTGGCATCCGATGATGTGGCAGGATCCGGTTGGTTGTTAGGGGCGAATGATGTGATGACACGTGTCATTCTATGATTGGTGGTTTGATGCCACGTGGCCCAATCAAGGGCTGACACGTGGCACCTTTATATTGGTCAGTTATGGTATGAAAAATATATTGGAGGCCACGGGGTTCGACCCCCAGACCTCCCCACAGTCAACGCCTTCACCCGACTGCCCGACCATTGGACCATACATTAGTTCTTATTACATATATGTAATGGATTATATTTGAATTTAAGAAATTGTAATGTGGGCGGGGGGTCGGGTCGGGGCTTAGCCCCGGCCCATGGTCATTTGTAATAGCATATAACCATGTGATAAAGTTCGAATAATGGTGCGGGTGTATAACATTTATACCATAGTTCATATAACGTTGTATTATGAAATATTTGTGCGGGGTTCTATACTATGACCCACGGGTTATACCATTGTGTTGTGTTGCGCGCGGTTATAATATTTGCACGGGGTTCAAACTATATCACCACGGTTTTTTATACTACCAAGAGCGCGGGAGGTTATGCCCGTTCCAATGAACTAACCACCGTTTTCCAAAGCGCACGGTCCTATGCGCCATGTGCCCAGGTGCCGAGGCGGTTAGGGGCTGGCGCGCCCTTAACCGTCCTATGGTTTGTACTGGTGTGCGGTTGTGTACGGGACTGATTTTTTATGCTTAAATGAGCATGTGAGCCAGGTTTTCTCAAGGAAGGTACGAATTGTAGAACCAGAGATAGCAAGCGTGAAGAGGGAGACTTCCAGGAGGCCTAACCTCTTCATTTTTCGACCGATTGAGGTGTCAAAAGAGCCCAGACAGGGGTTTTGGGACGTTGGGAAGCCATTGGAGCAGTCGGTTTGTCAGTTTGAGCATTGTAAGACATGTTTTTGAGCACTTTTGAGAAATTAATAATAATGATCCATTGGAAGCTGGACCAGGAGATGTAGCCCAGAAGAGGGGTGAACTCCTTTATCAATTGTTGTGCACATGTGTTTATGTTCAATGTTTATGCTGCTGTCTAAGTGTATTTTGCATAAGTAATCCTTAATTTATGTGTTGCAAATTGATCCTGTTGCTTTAAACACATAACATTTCACTTGCAATATATTTTCAAGTTTTTCAAGTCTTCTTCATTTTTAGATCAATGCACATAATGAATGGGTAGTTGACTCTGGGTGCACTCATCATATGGATAAGGACACTTCCTTGTTTATCTCAGATAAATTTGTGGAGAGGAAAATTTATGTTTTTGATGATTTTTCCCTTGATATTGTTGGTCAAGGTGATGTTTCCTGTCGATATGGGAGAATTGTCAATGTCTATCACATACCAAACATCAGTGCCAATTTGTTGTATACTTATCAGTTAACATAGATAGGTAAGATTGTGGAGCTTTGGCCAGATCAATTCTTTGTTCAATATTTGAATAAAGTTCAGTCGATTATTGCTAGAGGGTTTCTCAATCTGAAGGACATGTTTTATAAGTTTTGTGACATGACTCGACTTGAATTTGAACCAACTACTCTTGTTTCTCACATTAACGAATGAAGTCAAACTTGGAATGAATGACTTGGACACCTAAATTTTCGAAGTATGTAGTTAATGGAAACTTAGAATATGGTTGTTTGTTTACCTAAATGGTTTCCCCATGATGGATTCTATAAAGGATGTGTGCTTGGAAGGCATCATCAAGCACCCTTTGACTATGATAAATCATGGAGAGAACATAACCTCTTGGATTTGGTTCACAGTGATATTTGTTGCATCAATATCCCTTCCTTAGCAGGTGGAAGGCATATACTAACTTTCATTGATGATCTCTCTTGTTTAACTTGGGTTTATTTTCTGAAGAACATGAATCTTGTCTTTCAAAAGTTCAAAGAATTTAAATCATTTTCTAAAAATCAATGTGGTTGACCCATCAAGTGCCCAAAATCATAAAAACGTGGTGAGTATGTAAATCGACATTTTGAAGAATACTAAGTTTGATCTGGTATTGACTAGTAGCAGTAGGTTCCTCATACACTTCATCAAAATGGCATTGAAAAACACAAGAATCGAACATTAGTTGAAATGGCTATATGTCTTTTATAGAAAAAATGGTTTCCTCCTCACTTCTAAGATGAAGCTATCTATTGTGCAAAATATCTACTCAATCACATCTCAACTCGATATGTTCCTTTGGTGACTCCAGTCGAATGATGGTGTGGAAGGAAGACCTTAGTTGGCCACCTCCATGTTTTTGGATGTGTTTCCCAGGCTCATATTTCCGATGATTTCATAAATAAGTTGGATACAAATATTCATGCCGATACTTTGAAGAGTCTAAAGCCTATCGATTGTTTGTTCCTGTCAAATGAAAAATAATTATCATACGCAATGTATGGTTTGATGAGATGTCTTATGGAATCAATTTGTTTAGTGCCTCCTCTAGATTGTTACAGTATGATCACCTTGATGTTGTTTCCAAATATGGTTCTCCTCTTCCATTTTGTAGTCCTTCGACTAGACAATAGAACTCTATTCCTATTTTGATTGGATGTTGAACTTAGAGTTGATTAGTCATTTGATATTTGTTTTGAAAGGTATTCCATCTCTTTCAACTGAAATTGTTCATATTTATGATCGACCTTCTACAATGAACAACAATTCACCTCTTTATTTTCTTCCCAGATGGGATTCCAAGACTATTGAAGTTGCTAGACCTGATGTCAGTGATATTTCTTTGGGCCAAAATACTCATAGTGAGAAGCAACATGTCAGCGTTGCATTTATGACTCATGTACTTGAAACTTATGATCCTATTACCTACTCAAACACCCAAGGAAAACTTAAATGGGAGTAGGCCATACATACAGAATTAGATTCTTTTTCCAAGAATCACACTTGGGAATTAGTTCACCGACCACATGGGAATAATGTTGTGAAACATCGATGGATCTACATGACCAAATTTACCTTTGAAGGTGTTTTTGAAAATCATAAAGCTTTCTTGGTTGCAAAATGATTTTCTCAACAAGAAGGCATAGAATACACTGAGACCTTTTCCCTTGTTGCGAAGATGAACAATGTTCAAATGATTATTTCTCTTGTTTCTCCATTTGGATGGAAGATCCATCAAATGGATGTGAAGACTTCCTTTCTTCATGTCGACCTCTCTGAAGAAATTTTCACGGAACAACCTCCTAGTTTTGTGACAGATTCTACCCTAGTTTGTCGACTCAAGAAGTCTCTCTATGGTTTGAAGTAAGCTCCCCAAACTTGGTATGATAAGATCGATAGTTTCTTTCTTCGACTTGGTTTCTGATCTTTAAATGAGGGACTTATATCCCACTCCATTTACCAACACAGACCCTATGTGGAATAAATTACTTGTCTCTATCTCAGTCTTTGTTCTCAATATTTTACAGAGTGCCTTGTCTTTTGAGGGATTCTATGCCTCAGTCCTCTGTCTTGTACTAGGATATTTGCAACCACAACGTTCCTCGATGGCATGTAAAATCTATAGTATGCCAACTAATTCTTTGGATGAATGACTGGCTTCTTCTCTGCATAACCTATGGAATTTTTATGTTGACTCCAAATCTGTTTACAATGGTTGTTTCTTCCAGGGGTTCATTGACCATAATTCCTCTTCACACATATACCTAGAGGCCAAAAGACATTATGGTTAATTATCCAAAAAGAAAAAAACATGAGCAATGTCATCTCTCTACTATAGACATCCAACTGCACTATTGAGTAGTGAAGAAGAATGGAATTTCAATCTACAAACTATTAGCAAATATGGAACCTTTGGTAATTATTTCCAATATTAAGATCCAATTATAACCATATGTTTGAAGCTCCAGGTGCCTAAGGATCGATGCACTGATTTTCAAGGGTATTTCTTGAAAGTAGTGAATGATATAGCTAATAAAAAAATATTTGAAACTTTGAGACTGGAAATCTCTGGTCACTAATTTTGGACTTTGCCTCTCGAATTCCACACACTACCATTTTGATTACATTGATCCTTGTCATGCCTCAACCAAGAGATGTTAGTGGTTCCAACAAATTGAATGGCTATTCGTTAGCCTGGGCTTTGAAAATAAATCTTAGGAGGAACTATATGGCCTGCAAGCAAGGGAACACACCCAACAAATAGTGGAGACATGGAATACAACCCAAAGGAAATGAAAATTATCCCAGAAGATTCCCACAGGTTTGTGGGTGAAATAAAATGCACGGTTAAGTAATAAAATTATCTAGTAAAGCAAAGAAACACCCAATTAAGTGAAATCACAGTCCACACAACAAAAATTCAACTAGCAATTAACCAATATGCTTAAAGAGAGAGGGGTAGTTGTGTGTGGTATGTATGGACTTCATACAACCCATGGGTGCAAAGGAGAATGCTCAAGTGAGGGAGTTCACCTCAATGATGAACAATTCGAGTTAGGATGGTGAAATTATGAACTGGGGAAGAAATAAAACAACCAGGTATACCCAATGGATTTTAACAAGAGAGAGAAATTGAAATTTGTTGAATACAAGGGCCTAATACGGAAACTAGAGAACCAACTCTTTAATTATGGCCTTTGATATGGAGGTCACAAGAAAATGGACTGCATGGGAGATGGATAATTCAAGTACAATGCCCATGGTCAGTGATTAAAAATTATGACCATTTGAATACTCTCCTTTATATTGGAACAAGTTGAGCATTGGAGGTTAGAATATACGCACCTTTACTTGCAGTGGATTTGTTATCCCAAACCTAAATCACATTCTCTATACATCTAATTGGAATATTGAGAAAATGATGGGAAAATATAATGCACATTTTCCTTATGTGCATCGTAACAAAATAGTATCGTATGAATTAACCAGTGACAAAGGAAATTGAATAATTGTATAATCATGGGATTGAAATGTATAACTATTAAAGTTTCTCTTTATAAGAGATTCTTATGCAATTATTTATGAATTTTATAATAGATCAACTTTGAATTCTATGAAATTAACCCATGAACCACATCATAAACACACAATAATTGCATGACAATTTATGCCATAATACCTTGGAAACCCAAAAGTGAAAACCATTTTTTAATGGTGCTTAGTATTCTCCTTTAATCATTTTGATACAATGTTATTCATCTACTCTTTGGCCAAAAAACAACCTTTGAGTATGACCCAGAGTCAAGAAATAGGGAGATATGGGGGGTAAGGGAAGACCAATATCCATGGATCTTCACTTCCCATTCTTTAGCCTTCTCTCCTTGTCATTTTAATTATTATTGTTTTCAATTTTTGAGTTGCATGCTTATTTAACTTACTCCACATTAACTTACATTGTTTTACGTGGCTTTCATAATGTTGATTAATTGTCAATTTGTTTTGTAGGTATTGAGTCTTATTCATTCTTCAGTTTGGATTTATTTTGGATCAATTTAAAATGTTGGGAATCTGGTCACAACTTATTTATACTCCATACTCATGGAAACACTTTGATTATTGTTGTATATGTTGATGAAATTTTCATAACTAGCAATAACATTGATCTCATTCTTAAATTGAAGAAGCAACTTGATGACTTCTTTTACATGATAGATCTTGGCATTCTACATTATTTTTTGGTTCTTCAAGTATTACCATAGTTTGATGGTATTTTCATTTCTCAATCTAAATATTTAATGGATATGTTGACACATTTTAAGATGGAAAATTGTAATCCCTATTCTACTCCTTTTCAATTTGGAGTAAAACTGAGAAAAAACTATCAAACTCCCAAAGTCGATGCTACACTCTATCAACAACTGGTTGGTAGTCTCATTTATCTTACTCACAATCGACCTAACATTTTCTTTGTTGTTAGTATGGTTTCTTGTTTTATGCAGGATCCTCGAGAAAGCCACTAGAAAGCATTCAAATGAATTTTTTTCTATCTCAAGGGTACTTTGGTATCCATTATTCTCAAATTTCAGATTTCTTGGTCAGCGTCACTGACTCTGACTAGTATGGAGACAATGATGATTAGAAATCCACTTCTGGCTATGTGTTTCACTTCAGTACTAGACCGTTGGTTTAGTTGTGCAAAAAATAGAAGGTAGTCTCCTTGTCAACTACAAAAGAAGAATATTATGGCATCATTCATGCAAGTACATAGGCATTCTAGACTCATCAACTTCTAGGTGAAATTGGATTTCTTGTTCATACCTCAACCACTCTCTATTGTGACAATCGGAGTGTCATTCAAATTGTTGGAAACCCTATTGCCCACAGTAATATGAAGAATGTTGATCTCCATACTCACTATTTGAGATAGTTGGTTCATGACAACATTGTCTCTCTTGTTTATTGTAGAAGAGATGATTAGGTAGCTTATATATTCATGAATCCATTATCTGAATCTAGGTATATCAAGTTATGTACGATGTTTGGGCTTCATGAAGCTATAATTATGGTGGGGTGTCCTACTGGTGTAATTTCACCTCTTGAATCTCTAGAATTGTGTGATGATGGGGGGGTGTTAGAACATCAAATTATGATGGCTCATCACACTCCTATTGGAATTAGTCAGTTGAGCGGTGGACCTACAACTAGAAATAGTCGATTAAGAAATCGACCAAATATCTATATGAGCCAATTGAGTGGTCTACAAGTCTATCGGTTAAAAATTCGACTAGTAGATGAAGGTAGTAAGTCAGTGGATCGACCAATTGAGAATTCAACTACAATTTGGATGCACGGATGTTCAATTCAAGCATCCTTGTTGAGCCAACTAGATATCTCATATTCGATGGAGTCAACTCTAGTTGTCGACGATTATATGTGGGAAAGATCTTGTTGATTCCAAGGAAGTTGGTTAGATCTTGAATCTATAAATAAAAGACTTGTTGGTCATTATCATTATTTCGATATCATTGTTGTGTACAAGATGTCCGACATCAATTATGATGTTTTGATCACAATGCATTGTGCTTAAGTGTTGTAACTATGTCTTTAGACACAACCTTTTTTATCTTTGAAACTTATTCCTCTTTGATTATCTATAGTTATGTTTATTTGTTTCGTATCACGTTACACCCAATCCCAAACATCTACCTGATCTCCAAGAACTAACATCATTATTTCTTCATAACTATAAAGGAGATGTACTCAAATATTTTCCTAGACTTATTGATTTCACCATTAAGTTGAATATAAATGATAAATAAGAGGAGCAATAGGAAAGCTACACCACTTTGTATAAATAGAATGAGTAGAGATATAATAATCTCAGTAATAGTTTGCATGCATCCTTCACTTGAATAAGAGAATCCTTCAGGATGGTTGGAGCCCCATGTGACTAATATTGGGATTACTCTCAACAATTTTAATGTAGATCCAAAACCAAAGATTTATAAACCCTTTAAAAATGGATGTCGAAAAACTTGTTGGACACACCTACCACACTTAGAGGGGGGGTGAATGAGTGTGGGGATCTTTTCCCCAAAGCTTCCCTCTTTACATAAAACTCCTTAGTTAACATTCAACATTTATTCATTACCCATTATTGTCATTTATAACTAGTTAGATGTGAACATATATCAGTAGCATATATCAGCAACACATATCATCAATAGGTCATCACCACAAGTAACACAAAGAACACAAGATGTATGTACAATTTTACTTTTTATTATGGACAACAATCTGGGGTTTATCAACAACAACTAAATAGAGTACAACTCTACAAGAGCACCAGCTCTATAATGCAAGACTCAACTTACACCCTTAGCACCAACTGAGATGAGGCAACAATCCTCAACAGATATCAATCTGTCAACAGGTACGCGACATGTTAGTAGTGCAACTGGTGTGTCTACACTCCCTTGCTCACTATAGCCCGCGTATGCATGCGACCAGTGTATGCAGCAACCTGCGTATACCTTCTAAGCTTCTTAGGGTTTGTTTCTCAAGATCAATTCAGATCCTCTACAACCAAAATATTATTCTCTTTTGTCTCTGACTGTCCAAACTGACCACCATCCAGTCACAACACATCCAAGCTCTCCAATAGATTTCTCATACTCCACAACAAATCAATATGAATGTTATCTCAATCATGTATAAATAACTAGTATACCATAGCAATCATGTCACCATTGAATCAAAAGAGTATTGATAGCTCCATGAACCAAAACTAAACCAAATCATGGATGCTATACCAGGAATTCCCTAAGCATTCACATCACATCAAACAATAGTATCTGTAAAGACAATAATATAATCATACTAGTGTCTCAGTGATAGATCTGAGTCCATAGAATGAAGATCTGGAACCTACCTTATCATCCAAGAGATTGACACCAACTCAAACACAAGTCTTCATCATTTTATCCACCATACGCTTCATGTCTTCATACAACCCATGTATACCTTAAGGCATACGCACCCTAAGCACAGACAACCCATGTATACCTCATAAACTAGGGTTTCTGAAGTTCTGAAAATGTTTCCGTTAAGATCTCCGACAGTGCCGAAACTTTGATGCATCCATGAGATCCTCTTCACGGTCTCTTCCTCAAAATAGATCTTCAATCATGCTCAAGAGATCCACAACAATAATGCTCAAGAAGCTCTCCATCAATACTCCACAAGATAATCTCACTAGAAGCTCTCCATTGATCCACAAAAAGGATTCTCACCAAAATGTGTATATCACAAGAGATCTTAGCTTCTTATTTATACTTTCATCTTCTAGGTCACTTAACCCATTTCTAGGTCACTTAACCCATTTCTAGGTTATTTAACCTATTTTCCTTATTTTAGGATTAACCACTTTCCATGAATAGAAAGTTCTCCAATACTTATCATTTAAATATTCCTTCTTGATTTTGTCACTTCTCTTTATTATTTAAATAATCCATCTTGATTTTGTCACTTTACTTTATCATTTAAATAATGATTTCTTCTTTTCAATCACTTTGACTTCTTTGACCTTGGGGGCTTCAAGCCTTCATATGGGGGTTCTCCAACTTCATAAGGCCATAACTCTCAAACCATGAGGAGTTATGTGATATTCCACATACCACTGGAAATGGCATGACAAGAACTATCCATATAGGATAGTTTCACCAAGAACTTCATTGATATTCATCTCATTATTTGACATAAAAGTATGGGTCCTCCAACCGTTCTTCTAGGATAACTCAATCTGCAAAGCATCTTCCCGTGAGGGAATTCACCATAAGGGGACCACTTTGTAGTTAATCCATTTGTGCACCTTATCAATCATGATAATAAAATAATGAGTCATATTTTCATCAAACAAACTATGCATCATCATGTATCAATGACAAATCATTGATCCATCTTCATCTATGCATCATATCAATGATCCATCTTTATCAATTGCTTTCCACTTTGACATCTATCATTCTCATGAAGGACAATACATATACATTGTTTATCAATCATCAATAAATCAATTACTTGACATCAATCAATCAAACCATTTACATCAATGACATATGATCCAACAATCTCCCAAATAATCAAACCATTGGCATCAATGACAACATGATCCAACAATCTCCCCCTTTGGCATTGAT
>ML778196.1:899394-910812 GCA_009831015.1 Picea engelmannii | reverse complement strand
GGCCGTCATGATGGAGGCGGTGGAGGAGATAATTTCTGATAAGAGGCAGAAGATAGAACAGTAGAGGATTATACTGGCCTCCATTTTTTCCAATGACAATGTCCAAAATGTGAAGTCTTTCATTGATCACAAGCAGGTAAAAGTGTAGGCTGGGTTGCTTTAATAGTTTTCTCTGAGCCCCTTGAGATTGTTTTCTCGACTTACTGAAGATTTTGTTGAGTTTATTTTCCCCCAAATGTAATTATCTCTGTAAAGTTCTATACCTGACATTGGTCTTTTTTTTTGTTTGAAGGTCTGCTTCCCGTCCCCTGTTTGTTTATTTCCATACTAGGGTTCGAATTTGTAACCTCCCCGAGAAAAAAATTGTTTGTTTATTTCCATACTAGGGTTCGAATTTGCAACCTCCCCGAGCAAAAAATTGCTAATTTGCAGGGATATGATTTGTATCAGTCAAGTCTCGTTGAGTGTATAATCATGGAAATGCAGCTATTGCTGGTTCTTTGGTAGTCCTGTTGTGTGCATGAGTGCACTCTTGTGCGGGGTTCGAGTCTTAGGGAGTTTGAAAATGAAGGTGTTAGTTGTGTGAGTAACAGCCGTTGTCTTTTCATACAAGTTGCATAATGCAACTAAACTAGGGATGAAGGATTTAACGTCTATATATATCTCTCTGCACTCCAATATTTTTCAATACAATGTTTCCATAGTTTCTCTACGCTTCTCAAACTCCTAAACTCATATAATCCCTTAAAATTTGCATCCCTTCCCATTGGCCCCCATTTCTATCTATCCGTTCCAATTTGCAATGGCCTCCACCTCCACTATTGTCAATCCCCCCGCCAATTCTTGCTACGAGGTCTTCCTCAACCATCGAGTCTCTAATGCAAAAAAAAATCCTTTGCTAACTATCTTTACCGTTACTTGGTTTTACATGGATTCCGAGTCTTTTGGGACAAGGATGAAATGCAAGTGGGAGATACTTTAACTTCTCAAATAGAAGACGCTATCAAAACCGCTTCAGTGCATGTGGATATCTTCTCGCCCATATATGAAGACTCTAAATGGTAATTGGATGAACTCCACTTGATGGTAGAGTCAGGGAAGTCCATTATTCGTGTATTTTACCATATCAATTTGGATTAGCCTAAACATGAAAAGATTAAGCAAAGACAGATTTGATGCAACACACTACACTGTTGATATGTATTCTATTAATATGAACATGTATAGTTACACAATATGGTTACAAGAAGTTACCAAGTTACCAACTCCTGTAATAGTAAAGTAACTGATTAACTAGTTAAGGATATAATTAGGTATTTTCCTTAACACTCCCCCTTAATTACATCTGATAAAAACTATCATTATCACTAATATCTCACATTTCCCTTGTTAATCGAAAATTCAAATTCTCGATACAATCATCTTCAAATTCTTGATACAATCATCAAGTTAGCATACGAATAGACACCCTCGTATCTACCAAAGTGGACTTAATACCACATTCCTCTACTGACCAGCACCTCAAGCTGCTCGAAACTAGGGATAGTTGTGATGTATCATGGTCAGTGCTTCATGCTACTTGAAATCAAGGATACATGCTACATGATCACATATTGATCTATGTAGGCCTGATTTAAACAGGGCTTACTGAACATGTGAGGAACAAAGCTTGCCTATAGAAAAGCTCACAACTTCTTACAAATGGGACCAAAAAACTTACTGGAGTGTCCACTGCTCGAAACCAATGATACATGCTACATGATCACATACTGACCTATGTAGGCCCGATTCAATCAAGGCTTACTGAACATGGGGAACAAAGCTTTCCTATAGCAAAGCTCACAACTTCTTACAAATGGGACAAAAAAACTTAGACCAAAAATCTTATTGGAGTTTCCACTGGGGTGTCGGGTACAACTGAACATGCACCCCTCAAATTACAATAATTAATTTCTTCTTATATTTGTTGGTGAATGATAAAACCAAAAAATTGACAAAAATTTAGTTGTATTTTGTTGCATTCTCTTCACTCTTTCTTTATGTCTCTTTCTAGATGTGTTAATAGTTAAGTTCTAGGAGTTAATTTTAATTTATTAGGGTTAGAGGGGATCTATCCTATGATGCTAAGGAAACAATGCAGGATGCAAGGGTTAGCATGTAAAGCAAGCCTTTTCCCTAGGTCAACTAAGACTAATGCCTAGAGATTGGGCAAGGGGTCAACTATGTGTTAAGGTGTTTCATTACAAATATGATTACAAGTTACTTACAAAAGAATAACTTAATCAAATAAATAATAGATACAAGATTTGCAATTAGAAGATGCTAGAATACAACAAACAAGATAACCACTTCAATTACTGTGTTTTTGTGCAGGACATAAAGAGATCAAAGCATCATATAACATTTACGAGATTATTATCAATACATCATCAATACACATAAAAGAAGATTTAAGAGTTTTGAGCACAAGTATTAAAGATGAAAGACACCCACTCTTAATTTTTAAACCCACGAAATGTTTTTAGAGATTTAAGTCCAAGGTTGAGTTATTAAGCTTTCTTAAGATTATTAAGTTTTATTAATATTTCACCAAAGCCTCCTCCTCCTATTGCCAAATAACTATTGGATTCTCAATAAGTGTTTCCACCCTAGCTTCACAAGTCAGCCCTAAGACAAGAGTACTCCCGAAAAGGACACATCTTGTGTGTCGTGATACAGTCCCCTGCCTACACCCTCCGTCGAATTCCTCAAGCCCCGTTTTAGATGGTGAAGATGGTGGTCTAAGATGCCCTAAAGAGTCTATTAAGCTTATATATGAATTAGGTAGAATTTTAGGAGTATTTTAAAGTGTTTTAAGAGTTTTATGACACTTTTAAATAGTGATTTAGTGACTTGGCCGAAACTCACTTCAGCCTTAAAGATGTGTTGATTAAGTTTATGAGGTTAAGAGCATTAACACATATATGCTATGTGAGAGAAAGTCACTTATTGCACAATTAGATAGCTTGCAAAGTAAATGAAGAAGCCTAAAAGGGCAAGAACAACTTGCCAACAAGATGAAAAGAAAAACACACTTATCTTATGATTGAGAGCATTAAGATATGAGCATTAAGTGTGAGAGAGAAAAAGATTTAAGTGTGTTTGCCTACTTATCAACTTATCAATGAGATAAACTTTCAATATGTGGCAAGTGGCCTTAATAGATCTAAGCAATAAAGAAAAGCACCATTCACTTATTGAAGCAACTAAACATTAAGGACTATAGATCTAAGAATGGAACATAAAGATAAACACATGTAGTGAACTAAGCATGCATGAGATCTAGTTAAGTTGATTATGAGGCACAATAGGCTTAAGCTAGAGATTTATTAAGTGTTAGATCTAGATCTAGAATATTCTTATCATTAAGCACTTAGATCTTTATCAAATATTAAAACCCTAACCTCACCTCTTGGGGTATTCCTCTCCCAAGTAACGAGGCAATTAATTAGTTTGCTTGACTTATAGAAGACTTGTGAAAAAGGGAGAAGGCAAGCAAAATAAAAGAAACAAGCAAAAGAATAGAAGGGAAACACAAGCAAACCAAACAATCAAGAAGCAAACCCTACCCCACATCTTGGTTCAAGAAGGTGCTCACTTCACCTTCTAAACCCCACGTCTTAGCCTAAAAGGGAAGAAAGAAAGAAAATAAAACAAGATCTAACTAGATCTAAACTACCCCAAGAGCTCACATGTGGGAGGAGGTCGTACCACTCCTTCTCCCACAACTATGAGCCACTAACAAGCAATCAAAAGAGGAAATATTGCACAAGAAAGACTAAAAATTGACAAGGAGGGTTAAGAGATAGCTACCAATCCCCTTGGAGGGTTTTTTGGTGTTGTGTGGATGTCCTTGATCAGCCAATCCTCTCCCAATCAGATCTGAACCTGCAAAAACCAGCAAGGTTTCCCTTGCTAGGAGTGTTACACACAACAATACAAGTGGAGGAAAATTTTTGCTTTTTAGAGCAATTTTTTTTTTGGAAAAATTGATATTATGATGACCATACAACTATATTATGCTAGCTAAAATATGGATTGCAAAGAAATATAAGAAGAAAGAGAAATAGAAGAAGATTTCTTGGAGTGTATGAGAATCTCAAAGGGGGACTATCCATGAGACATCCCTAATGAAACCCTTGAAATTCAACCTGCAAAACCTAACACAATAGCATGCATACAATGGATAATATGGAGGGATAATAAAGTGAAATAATTACACCCTATCTAGCTAACTACATATATAGATCTACAAGACTACTCTTTGCAAGATCTACTAAAATAAAATACTTTACCTAAGATCCATTCATGCAATCATCATAGTAAAATTGAAACAACTTTAACGCATGTGTTTGTAAGAACCAAAATACTTATAGCTCTTCCCAAAATAATCCTCCAAAGATTCTTTTATTATTGCATCAAGAAATGGGATCTTGGATAAATACTTGCTCCAAAACCCTAAGAGAAGAAGAATGAAAATGGTTGGAATAGAGAGAGAGAGAGAGTGGAAAATCAAGTAGCATAACACTAGCTCAAGATATGGTAAGTTGGAATTGAGGAGAGGGTTCCTTTTATACTTGGAGAGGCAAACTCACCCCTCTTAGATCTATGCCAAGTGTCCAACACCAAGCAAAAAAGGAAATCCCTAGGCTAGGGCGCACCATCTAGGGTTTAGGAAGTAGATCTAGGGTGTAGATGGTGTGGGAGGTGTTGGGATCACACAAAAATCAAGTGGTAAGGATATGGGATAAGTTCCAAGGGAGAGGAAGAGGCCCCGAACAAATAAAAATCATTTTTTCTTTGGAGATCCACAAAGGGGGGCGTAACTCCCCTTGGAGGGCGCAAATCTTGGGATGAGAGAAGGATTGAAGGGTGAGATGTGAGGGAGAGTGTGTGGATCCACTATAATAGGTGACATGGGGGGTAAAGGGAGGAAAAACACATGTGAGGGGGCCTCACTCAAGTCACAACATCAATTAACCAAGGAAAAACGTCAATCCCCCTAGGGGGGCGTAACTTTTGAGTGTGGTGAGGGGGTAAGGGGTTAGGAATAGGTTAAATCAATGTTGGGTGGGTAGGTTATTCTTAGGGAGTCTCTATATAACTTTATCTCACCATTTAACATCTTTCTAACTCATTATTACAATTTTACATTTTGCTATGTTTGTACTTTAGCAATTAAAATTGTTGTTTTTTACTAGCTGACACTCTGGGTGGACAAACCCATAGAAAAAGTTATCCAATTGAGTTGAAACTTGGTCCATGGATGTAGGGGGTGCTATTACATTTCTTTTGAGCACAAATACCCTTATCAAAAGTCCAAAGACCTAGTTTTTACAATTTTTGCTCAAAAATAATTAAACCTCCAAACTTAGGGAAATTTAATTAAAAAATAACTAATTAAAAAAAACTGACTTAGACTCGATGGAATTCCGCGAGACTCTCTAAGATGTCTTGCATGGTCATTTACAATGATTCCATATAATAGTTACCAAAAGATAAGCCCACTGGAACGTCGTTCACCACTTTGGAGGAATTATTGCAAGTGTGAGGGAAAAACTCAAAGGAAATCAATAAGGATGAAAATCCAAATTGATAACCTGAGAATAAAAAACCCTCGGTGAAGGGAACTCTCCCAGTGAACCGATCCCAAGGTAACTGACCTAGACATGACTCGTGCAGACCTATTACATTATTAACCCACGCAGGGGTGCATAAATTCCAGTTACAAAAAGAAGTGTTGGGGCCAAACATGCCTTGTAGAACCAAAGTCTTCAACACATTTGCATATGATGATGCATCTCTTCATGGCACATGGAGTTGACCACCTATGTTGGAGAGGCGGTCAACACTATTCTTTTAATATATTTGAGAGTCTACTACATTTTAAGATAAATTTTCATCCTTAAAATTTTCCCTGAGTAACTCCATATAGAAGAAGAAAATCACTTCCTATGGATTTTGGAGTAGTTGATGTTAGAATAAAGTGATCATGTTGTATGATGTATTTACTATTCATGAAAATGATTTCCTGTAACTACAAAAGTTATTATCTATTTACTTGGTGCAAGTATTCAAACTTATCTATAATCTAGATTGATTTAAGGTTGTTAGCCTTATCTATATCCATGTATAAATTGTAATTTTATATAAATGCATTACATATTTATGATAATGCTATATAATAAACAACATATGAAAACACCAAATTAATTAATAAAATATTTTTTTTAAATGTAAACAATATAAAATAGGAATACCAAATATTCTATACTCTATGCTACTAAATAAGAATATCAAATAAGGAGGTCTTGAATTGTATGGAGACCTCAAGATGAAATATCATTGAGAGAGGGCTGAAAAAACTAAATTTTATGTAGATGGTTTTATTAGTGTTATGCAGAAAACCATCGAACCACTTTATTATGGTTTTGTTATTAGTGGTTTTGTTATTAATGGTTCGATGGTTTTATTCATCCATAAATTTTCATCCTTTAACATAGAAATAGAAATTAGTGTTATGCAGAAAATAAAATGGATGAATAACTAAATTTTAAATTAAGATGGTTGGAATATAAAGTTGTTCGGATGAAAATAGGACTTAAAAATCTATTTCTAATATTAAATTTATGAAATGTTATTATTAAATAATTTTTTTTTCATACTTAACAAAAAAAATTCTTATTAGTGGTTCGATGGTTTTATTGAAGAAACATCTCATCCCTTTAACATAGAAATTAGTGTTATGCAGAAAATAAAATGGATGAATAACTAATATGTCAAGTCAAATGTTATCATAGTATTAAAATTTTATGTTAATTTTGAAAGTTTTTGCTCATTTTGGATGTTTTTTATAAGTAGTTTTAGGGAGGAAATTTTCAACTATAATTTGGAGAAAATTGTCTAACACATATTCAATTCTTTGAAAAATTAGTCTTAATTATATTGATTTTTTAGTAAGGAGCTTTGAATTTTCTTTGAGATCTGGGTTTGATGGTCATAATTTTATGTGGATTTAATGATTGAACTATGAAAAATTTCCTTGAAATAAAGGTATGAAGTTAATTCCTAATTGATGAATCATTGGGGAAGAGGAACTCTTGACCTGCTTGTAGGAGGCAAACGATGAAATTCTAAAATCAGTATTCAAATCTAGAGATGAACTTCTAAAAGATTAGAAATTTTCAAGGGCGTCAAGCAATAACAATAGAAATGAAGAGACTTCTAACATAAAAAAAAGTTAACTTATTATGTGTCCTCAATCCCATCCTCAAGTCCTAGCTCTAAAGGAGACCCTGACACCTTGGAGGTCTATGTGGGAGGACCAAAAATACTCAAACAATAGGAAAAAGGGATTTTTTGTCGACGAGGATTTTGAGTAGAGATGACAGAGTAAGGAGTAATGGATTTGTAGGTATAGAAGTGAGGTGGAAGCCATATTGAAGTTCTAAAATTGGTATTCAGATCTAGGGATGAATTTTTAAAACAATGGAAATTTTCAAGGGCATCAAGCAATAGAAATGAAGAGGCTTCTAACATAGAAAAGGTAAGTTATTCTACATCCTTGGTACCATCCTCAAGTCCTATCTCTAAAGGAGACCCTAGCACCTGGAAGGTCTACATAAGAGGACCAAAAAATAATTAAACTATAGGAAAAATGGATTTTTTGTTCACAAGGATTTCAAGTAGAGAAGATGGAGTAAGGAGTAATGGAGCTACAGATACATAAGTAAGGTGGAATCCTAATATTAGCCATGGTTCTCAAGTCATAGGATTTACAATAGGTTTGGATCATAAAATAAATAATGAGGTATGGGGTTGACACCATTGATTTATGAACTAATGCTTACTCTCATCCTCATATGTAAATAACACAAAACATATGCAATCCTCCACTTTAGGGTTATGCTCATTCAAAGATGAAGCCCCAGATCCATGCATAAATGTTAAGGGAGGAGGAGGAGAAAATGTATATGCACCAGCATATGATAACCATGCTCTTACGAATTCAAAAAGGTTTTGTTTCCAAATTGTTATATTTCTGTGGTGCTTTATAAATTAATTGAAGCATTGGTGCCTCATTACTATTTATTGTGCACCAAAAAAACCGTAAAAAGTCATTTTAACCTCAACGGTGTTGTTGACATGAAAATGCGCACTGGGGCGCTACTCCTGTACAATACATATCGCTAACCATGAAAGTGTTTTTTTTTAAGAAAACTGACAGCGATAGGGTTTAGGATCCAATGCAATGAGTGGCACGATTGCAGCAGATACCATGTTGATGTTTGGACAACATCTAGAAAACATTCTCCCAAATTAATAATTAATAATATAATTATTAATTATTAATAATATTATCAATATACAATAATAATAATAATAATAATAATAATAAATAGTTATTATAATCATCCTTTCATGGATGGTTACCATATGTGCCTTTAGATTCTCCATATATTTGGCACATTCATCATTGTAAGATGAACCAATCACAAAATCTCATATACATCATATACAACCAATCACATCATCTCATATACAATATTATCTCATATAGAAAAATCAACATGGTATGAGAGGGGGACTGGGCTTGACTCCTTCACGGAGGGCCCAAGAAAATGAGAGTAGAGTAAAATGTTGGGAGTGTTAAATTTATGGGGTTGTTACAATTTCTATGTACAACATATTTACTTTTTACTCCTACCTAAATTATAGAAAGAATTCCATAAATTATGGTGGGCACTAATTTCTAGTAAAAATGTCTAATTACTTAAATATGAAGAATGTAACTTCTACCTAAAATTATGAAAAGAATCGCATGAATTATGGAGGAACAATTTTAACAAAGTCAAATACTATGTGGATGGATTATAACCAAATTAATGTTAATCTTTGGGTAGTTACAAGAGGTATTCTCCAACTAGTTATAAGAAAGAAAATTAAAGTGTATTTTAAATTTAATTTTCAAAAAGACGTGTCTCATTGGATCAATTTAATATTACTATAAAAAGAAACTTGAAAGACACAACAATAGACACACATATGTTTTCTCTCTCACGCGTGGGAAATGATCTAAGGAAGAGACTGAAGTTTCTAAGTAGTTGAAATTTTATGAGTGTAATTACTTGTGATGTTCTAGAGTTTACTAAATTAATATCATATATCATTTGCAGGGTCATTGTATATAGTTGTGCGCATCCATGTAATGAAGAAGAAAATGAGGTAAGCACATGTAGAGGGAGCAGATGACTCTGAAGAATATATAGCCTCAGAGGGAGTCAAGCTTCATAGGGAGCATGTAGACTCAAAGTGGGCTTGATCTAAGAGAGAGTCAGTTGCTTAGAGACTTTCATTTAGAAAGGATTCCTATTCAGATTTAGATTCAGATGGGAGAGATGTCTTCTAGGATGGTTAAATCAGAGAAGATATGTTGAGACAATAGCAGAGGTTTAATATGTAGGAATGCAAATTGGTCAAGGTTCCTATTCCTGTTGATGTAAAGTTATTTGTGGATCATTGTCCCAAGACATAGGAAGAGGAGGAGGACATGTCTCGTGTTCCATATGCGAGTGCAGTTGGAAGTTTGATGTATGAAATGGTCTATAATAGACCATACACTGCACATGCAGTGGGAGTTTTGAGCAGGTGTATGTCAAAACCAGGGAAGGAGCATTGGACAACAGTAAAAATGATTTTTAGGTATTTGTGTGGCACTGCTAGCTATGGATTGTGCTACCAAGGAAGACCAAGATTGGATAGAGTGTTGGAAATACATGGATTTGTGGATGCAAACTGGGCTTGAGCTATAGATTGTAGGAGATATGCAAGCGGGTATGTGTTTAACCTGTTTGGAGGAGCAATCAGTTGGATCAACAAAAGACAAGTTGTAGTGGCACTTTCAACTACAGAAGTTGAATACATGGCAACCACTCATGCAAGTAAGGAAGTAGTATGGTTACAAATATTGTGTTCAGGTATTGGGTTGGTACAGTAAGTTGCAAGGACATATTGTGACAGCGAGAATGCAATTTTTCTGGCGAAGAACCCAACTTATCATTCAAAGACAAAGCATATTTATATTCAATATCACTTTGTGAGAGACATGGTTGAAGAAAAGAAAGAGTTGTTGATGAAGGTGGACACTTTGAATAATGTTGCAGATTCATTAAAAAAATATGTGAGCACTGAGAAGTTATCTTGGTGTAGAGGATCCATGGGCATTGATGCCCTGGATTGTTGATTATGTAACCCTGTAACCCCCTGTATGCAAAGAAAACAAGTGGGAGAATGTTGGGTATGTGTTATATTCTTTGCATGACTAGATTTAGTGGCTGCTATGTTGTACCAGGCGTGCAAGGGAGTTTGAGGGGGGAAATATCCCCCCCCTATGCGAGGGTTCGGGGGCAGTGCCCCCGAGAAAAAAAAAATCCTTGAGAAACATGTCGCATTTTTTCCTCGATTTTCATGTCCATTGTTGGGCGGTTTTTTGGCACATGGTTTTTTCCTATGGTTTTTTATTTTCGTTTAAGGAATTAGGGTTGTTGACTAATCTAGTTCATTGGGTTAGGGTTTTGGATGCCACATGCTCCTATATGTATATTGTATTGTAAATAATGTATCACTATTAATGAATATATGATATGTTGGTTTTACCGGTTTGGGTTCCAAGGGGAAAAATATCTGTGTAATGTGTGTATTTGGCATTGTATATTTTATGTTCTTTTACTGAAAATATGTTTGTAGTACATATTGTACAAGGTTAAAATCTACAAAAGAACTAGGAATAACAGGAATTGTAGAAGGATTCACTGTATAAATTACCAGATGTGTAGATGGAACTGGGGGAATAAGTGATTCGGGGTTGGTTTCCTTACCTCCAAAATGGATCTCTTTGATATTGGGGGTTCTTTTTCTCGTGTATTGTTCCATTCACTTCCTAGTGTACACCAACATCCTCTGAGGTAGCAAGTTCATCTTCTTCCACAACTTTCTCTGAGGTCCAAATTGAATCTTATTCATCAGTGGCGAGACCCATTCTTACTATTTCATATTCTTCCTCTGAATACTCTTCCTCTCATATTATACCTCTGGGATCTTTTCCTCTCACACCAACTCTCTCTTTCAACCACTAACTAGCCAGTCTTCCTCATCTCTGCACCTTCTGCAACTCTTCTAGACATTCTCTATCACCACCATCACTTTTGATATCCCTTTGCAGCTGATCAGTCCACTTCGTCATTGTCTTTATTTGGTTCTACCACCATTTTTCCACAATGGTGACACTCCTCGGAGCTCATTCTTGTTCATATCTTATTTTCTTCTCTTGACAACCCCCCATACTTCATAAAAATATTATTCTACCTTAACTCATGAACC
>ML778196.1:864429-876939 GCA_009831015.1 Picea engelmannii | reverse complement strand
TTCTTTCATTGATGCCACTAAATCAAATATGAAAACTTACTCCTTAACAAATTTCACTAAATCAAGTATGAAATATATTTGTATGGAGATGATAAATATATATAACTTTGTAATTTTATTTATTATGCATAGTAGCAAGGGAAACAATGTAGTGCCTACAGCCGTATGAGTAGGAAAAAGGCAACAACACATCTAAAGGGAACACTGTAGTTGATGGCGCAAGAAACGATCTGAATGGCATCATTGAAGTTGTAGATCCCACCCATGGAGTTGCAGATACCATCCTTGAACTTGTAGGGATGCGATATAATATTAGGAAGAAAGTGGGGGATAATAACTGCTAGCTTATATAAAGTCAAGAGTTCCATGTGTCTTGCTTGTTGTGTGAGGCCACCTAACATGTTTGGTCTTTGAGGTTGTAATTTAGTATCTCTTGCTCTTGCTCATTATAACGTTAGATTTTTTAAATGTATTTTCTAAGACCAAGTCAATTTTTAATGAATATATTTGGTTAATTAAATGGTGTTTTTAATAAAGATGAAATGGAAAATTCAAATATTATATTTTTTCATTTTTTATTGGTAATTTGAAATTTGGTTATATAATTTTTGGTAAAATAACATTTTTTTATTGTTAAAATTGCATTTTTGAATACATAAATAAATTCAACATTCGATGGTTATTACACCTAAATAGAACAATCTCAACAATTAATATATGTGATTCTAATTTTTTTAAATTTTAACTTTGAATAACATATGGGAGACCTAAATGTGTAGGTAAGTTTATGAATATATTTTATTCTCTTAAAACAATTGATGGGTAAATGGTTAAAGATACCTAATAAATATGCATGTCTAATTTATAAAGATATTTATTTGTAGGCTGTTAAAATTTACTTTCTATATTAAAAGAAAGTTTAGTAATTACAATTGTACTATAATATATTTTCCTTTGAGTCTTTGACATGAATTTAAATTGCAATAGGAGTTTGTATTTTCTTTTGTGTATGGGTTAGTATAGGGTGCTAGTTGTAATCAAATGATCTCATTAAAAATATTTTTGGCGATGAAAATCATCTTTAAATTACTTCTAATTGGCTAAGAGCTAGTCTTTTTTGGATATAATAAAATAGGGTAATGACCCAAGACCTATAGGTATATGGTAGGAGTGGAAGTATACCTCATTACAAACTAGCAATGAGTTATTACAAGTGGCTAAGTTTTGTTTCTACACAATGACGTCACTACTCATCGACTCTTGGACATTTTACCATTTTGGAAAAAACAAATTGACCTAGTCACATGTGTTTCATAATTGGTGTTATTATCATCCTCATTAAAGCCCAGATTTTCTAAAAGTGATCATTTCTAGTAATTGGTTTGATTATTATTCTTAAAGATCAACTTTTAAAAAGTGGTACATAACTTACATGGGAGACCTCGCTAAAAGATACCTAGTAAATGTGTAGGTCAATTTTATGAATATATTTTATTCTCTTCAACTGCTTGATTTGTAACAGTTAAATATACCTAATAAATGTGTAGGTTAAGTTAATAAAAGGAATTATTACTTTGTGCATTAAAATTATTAGAAGAAAAATTAATAATTACATTTGACTTTTACTATAATATATTTGTCTTTGAGTTTTTGACATGACCTTAAATTGCAATAGGAATTTGCATTTGGTTTTGTTTATGGGTTAAGATAGGAAATGTCATAACAACCCAATACCCAAAGTTATTTGGTAGGAGTGGAAGTCTACCTCGTTATGGATCACCAATGAGCTATTACAAGTGTCTAGGTTTTTCTTTTACACAATGATGTCATTGCACATTGACGAATAATAGAGACTTTTTCCCATTTTGGAAAAAAGAAAATATTTTTCCTTGTCATATGTCTTTCATAGTTAGTTTTATTGTTATCCTCATTAAAGCCCAACTTTTCTAAAAATAATCATCTCTAGTAATTGGTGTTATTCTTCTTCTTAAAGCCCAACTTTTAGAAAGTGTTGTCTTTGATAGTGTTATTAAACCAACAATATAGATTCATTTTAACTCTAGATTTATCAAGCATCGAGAGGGATCAAATCCTTGAGGTACCAACCTTTTTTAGAGTGAAAAAATTGAGGAAATATTTGCACATCAAGAGATTTGATCCCTCTCATCTCTTGATATATCTATGATTAAAAGAAATCCATACTAGTTATAAAAAAGATGAAAACATATAATTTATATAATATTAAATTGATAAGGTTCATTGTGTACCAAATAGATTGTGTAGATCAATGTAAAATACGTATAAAACACCCCATAACACCCATAAAACTCTTCATAGAGAGAAACAATAGAATCAATGACCATATTTACCTCGACATAGCTCAATTTATTGCTTTCTAAATAGAATGTAAACACCTCCATCTCACCCAAATTCTACAATTAGTATGTAGTTTGAGCAATCAAATGCTAAACACAACAAGAAATTCCAAGTTTTCATCGATTTTTAAATGTAAGTCCACCCACTAAACCTTACATGCCTAGATTGGAAGTTATTAGAATTTACAGTAAAAATCCTTTAAAATTTATCAAAATTCATGGACAAAATCCTTCATTGTTATGTAGATTCTTTGAAATTTTATTATAGATACCATTACATTTCAACATTTCTTCTAGATTCTCCCCATATTGGGTGTCCGGGAAGAGATATCAAGAAGGGTCGATCACATAGGAGATTACCCACATGGCCACCCCCCCCATCGGTGCCTGCCCACCTCCCTCCACTCCCCATCACTTCTCATAATGAATCTTGACTTCACCAAAGGCTCTCATTCCACTCGAACTTCCACATCCTATGGTTGTCAAACTCATAACAATGAACTGGAAATCTGAAGGTATGGCCCCTACTCTTGGTTTGTCCCTCCCATCCGACCCTTCATCATGGAAGCTACCTCAACTTTCATCCTAACTAAATTCCCACCTTTCATTTATCATGGAAACTCCATCATCACCTCATTTAACAGCACGGATCACCCTATTATTTTCCCTCCAATCTCATTTGGCTTTACCACCCCACTCCCTCCTCACTCGACCATCGACAAGATTCCATTCACCTGTTGCTGGCCATTTCCCCAACCTTCTCCAAGCCCTTTTCTCTTTCCATGTCTCTCATGGCTTGCGGAAGAGGCTCTCAATGAGGATGAGAAAGCTCTTCTCAGAACCTCCAATGACATACCAGATCATGACTTGTTGTTGCAGTTGAATATTAATATGACTCTTGTGAAACTCATACTCCACCACACATTCAAGTTGAAATTGACCTCGCAGAAGTTGATGCCAGAGTCTTATGAAGTTTCATCACTAACGATGAAGTCTTAGACACAATCCAATCCTGGATTCCAGACACAGGAAACACCAGATCTTGAGTCTCCCAATACCTGCAGACAATTGAACTGTACTGGCACATGAAGCTCATGGTTGGACAAGGTTTTATGGACAAGAAGGATTACAAGGATGAGATCATTTTTTATATGGACGACATGTAGGCCCAATTGCGTCTCCAGGACCTCAAAATGAACCTCCACTCTAAGAATTTTGCGGTTTTGGATCTCTCGACCCTCCACTTGGACAACACTCATGAAAATCTAGATGACTTCCAAACCTCCATTCAACATTGATGATCATCAGGTTTCATTTTTTGTGGTTTAGTATTAGAGGTTCCATAATTATAATCCATCCTCATTTATGCCAAAATAGGAGAAATACACAGATAGATTTTTCTACAGTCATAGAAGCTAGCTTTACTCTTAGATATTTCCAGACATTTATATTTAAAAGACTCCATTTGCATATCACTCTAGACAATTTGATGCATTGTTGTTGGTCTGGTTTCCCTAGTGGCAGGTCAAAAACAATTTTTTTGTACACTTCAAATATTGAAATATAAAGTTCTCACGATAGCTTACAAAAAAAAACATTTCTTCTAGATTCACATCTTCTATTATGTTATATTTTTATTGTGAGTAGACAATAGGGTAATGTAGCTTTCAAAATTTAAAACATACAAGGTAATACATGACAACCAAATAATATATATTATTTGGTACTTGGTAGGATTTCCTAATTCCAACAACGATCTTTCAGATTTGAATGTTTGAAGGGGCCCTCCTTAACCCAATTGTAGGTTCAAGAAATTAGATGGGGCAACAACAAAGTCAACAATTGAATTTTTTTCCACCTTGTCTGATTTTCAAAACCTAAAATTTGGTTAAGTTTAGAGGCCTAAAGGTACATGGTTTGATCAAAATAAATTACCAGAGGAAACAAAAAATGTCGCATCCATATCAAAGTGGCTCATATTTGAGATTTAAAAACATCCACTTAAGTGATAAAACATTGTTTCCAATTACAAAAGAGAGGATTCTCGATGATGATGAGATCATAGAATCTAATATGTCGATATAGTTGATTTCAAATTGAATTTTCATTCAACAATTTTTAGTTTTGAATTATGAAGTCAACAATGCAGTCATGGTTTAAGCATTTCCTAAATCAAATAGTCAATGAGTCTGAACTCACAAATTTGAAAATCTAATTTGAATCTAGGAGTTTGAAATCTCTAATCTAGAATGCTACTCTGAATTTGCTAGTCTTAAATCAATAGATTTATAAACCTCGGGAAACAAGTTATTTTTCTCGAAGCTTATTGCTTATATATTTCTTCAAAATGTGTTATTCTATAATGTTTTTTCATTGTGTTTCCTACTAAACTTTGAAAACATTCAAAGATCTATCCTACATTCATTCATGAAGGTACCACTACTACATTTGGGCCCATAATTCAACTTGAAATTGATTTTTAAAACATCGAACATATGTCAAATATTACTATTCTTAATGTAAAATTCATGTTGGGCTTGTGGTGTCGAATTTTCAACATTAGTAGCATCAAATACACATCACAAAACCAACATTAACCACACCAAAAGTTATTCATTTCATGAATATTATTCGTTAGTTAATTGAAACTAGTTCAACATTAGAACTTGGTTCCTTCTTATCTAATCATTGAAATATGAATGAAAATCATGTGGATGATGCTATTGTTACACATGATTTTGGTCACTCTGGTGATGTATCTACAGTTATGTGATCAGACTCTCATAAGGACTTTTTCCCTGAGAAAAGTGACTATTGTGTTCCTCTACAAAGCACATTTTTAAAGTGAGTTCACAGGCTGCATATGATGCAGAGTGAGAAAATCCTCTTTCTTGCAGGTTGCTCTATACTTGGCCTATGAGGAGTTCGCAGTTTGCTCCATAAGCAGGGTGTGAACCTGTTTTAAGGCTAAAAATGGAAGAAGAGGTTACGAAGGTTCTAGAAGAGGATCTTCTAGAAAATGAGTTGGCATTCGCATGGTTGGCACCCTACTGACTTCTCAGATTTAGTGGGATCACCCTCATCCATTTAACCATCTCTCCTTCTCCTATATATTGAAAGGTTTCTCATGGAAAAGGTTAAGCAAGATTGAATGAAGAATTGGTCAAAGAATTGTGTGAAGAACTTTGTTTGGATAGAAGCTTGAAGACTCTATTTGTCTATCAAATTGTACTGGATCTTCTTTATACAAGTGTAGAGTAAGTGTGTGTGTTGGAACCAAGGATTATTGAAAGGAAGCTTGCGACATCAAGGTGATCTGGTTGTATCTTCTACTTTCATTTAATATAATACAACGACATGTCCCTTTCCCATAAAATTACTCTTATTTTATTGCATAACTCCTTGATCATATGCATATGTTGACATTGAATATACTTTGCTATTTGCACTTTGGTTGGTTTGTTTTGTCTTGGACTTGATTTCACAAGAGCACTGGAGCGAAGTAGGAGCAATAGAGACCTAAGGAAGCAATATAAAGGTATGCCACTCATTCCTTCTCGATAGTAGATTCAATGGCTACAACTTAGAGAAAGAGTCATGTCCTGTCTTGTTTTGTTCTAGATCCAGGTGGATTTAGGGAGATCAGTTAGTGTCTGCACCTACCCATTTATCCAGTAGCAAAATTGGCGACTCCACTGGGGATACAACCCATTTTTGTAGTTTTTTCTTGGCCATTTGCTCTTTACCTACCCTTTTTCATTCCCAATCAATCTTTGAGTCATTAGGAGATCCTTACAGACTCTCTAGATCCAGAAGTTCACTCAAAAGTTCTGTCATTTTTCTAATTTTTACCTGATTACAAACCTTCTTACACTGTACCTTTCTGTGGCCTGCGAGAATCACTAAAGTTCACACCCTAGTGTTAAGTTCAGTGTGACCTTCTCGCACCCTGCCTATGCCTAGACTACGAGAATCCCTAATTTTTGCACTGTACCCCACTACCAGACTGCGAACTCACTTGTGAAAACTTTGGATTAGGTCTTTTTGTGTCTTCAGATGCCTAGATTTGTTTGTTTGTCTGGGAAGAACTTCTTTTTCCAGTGATTGATTGTTTCTTGACTTCAAATCTTACGAATGGTTAGTTTTCAGAAATAAAAAACTCTTCTTGATCTTTTTTCCTCAATTTTTACCTCTTGACCTCTTCTTAACAAGGGTATAATCTTCGATTTTGAAATCCGAGTGCTTGTTTGGTCGAAATACTTTGATTGGATTAAAAGTTGGGATTAATTGTCCTTTTCGATTGCTTACTACTAGGAAAATTGTTGTCCATGTGCATTTGAAGAGACTGGTCTTGTCAATTTGTCATTTTTATCTTCATTAAAAGATCAATTTGGGTGTTTGTTGAGTATTTCATTTTCATTAGTTGTTTACTTTTTCTTAGTTCCATCCCTATTGCTTGGTTTCTAAATAAAAACTAAAGATTTTTTCTCTTTTTTTTTTTTTTTTTGCAATCATTTATTCGAAAAATATTGGCATTCAAATATTGAAAGAGAACGAATAGGGAATTTGCATTATTCATGATTGTTTGATATTACATTTTAAGAAATATCGTACATCGTAGTTCGCATTGTTCCAGAAAAATCCTCTCTCCCTCCTGTAGATAGAATTCATCGAACAAAAATTTGTATCATTCATCCCTATTTACACATCGTTGGGTCAGAGTCTTACACAACATTGGTTTCATTTCCATTTCCTTCTCGCGTAACAACAACATTTAATAATATTGTGCAACTTTAAAATTCAACTAGCAACTTTTCTAGGGCTTTTTTGCACCAACATTAGCTAGGCTAGAGCTTTGGAATAGGCAGTGAGACACACTCTCCAAAGAACAAAACACACAATAGTATCTTGTGATAAGGAGTGTCAAATTCCATTTGCAACATTTTGTCCTAGGAAGCCCTCCTCACACAAAGGTCAAACCTGAGGTCGCATTGAGATTGACAGAGTTACTCACCCTTCTTTGTTGATCTCGGTGTAGAGATTGCACGTATTATCGAGGTCACTTGAAGGTATACCCACAATGATGAGTGGAAGCCTCTCAAGTTGATTTCGGGATAGATACCCTGCCCTTGCATGTGGATCGGACTGTCGATTGTTTCTCTAGGCATCATTGTTGTTTGTGGTAACCTTAGTATCCTATCTTCTTAGGGTCTTACACAAGGTGACTATGAAGGGGTAAGTCTTCACGGTACCTGGAGTCGACGTTGTCCAGACTCACTCGGGCTCCTTGGAGGGTATACCCACGATTATGTGTGGGAGCTTGCACCAGGGTGTAAGTCCGTTAAGCAGGTCGTCAACGTAACTTTTCCACCCTAGTCCAGCGCCTTCTTGTCTCGTCATCGCGATGTTGGATTTCATCACCAACTAGTGACTTCAGAATTGGAAGGTCTTGTTTGCTCGATTTTTGCTTTCTAGATTTTACTAGCACGTGTTGTTCGTTTACCCAAGTTGGCCATAGAATTTCTTTTATAATATTTTAACTCAATCACAATTGACCCTCCACATCGTTTACGTAGAATGCAAGGACTATCTCCAGAAGATCTAGAAGGCTCTCAACCCTTGCCTACCAACTCACCAGAGGGCTCTCCTCAACAGAGTGAAGTCCAAGACGTTTCCACTCCACAAGTGGAAAGAACTAACTCTTTAGAACGGTTCCAAATTACCAATTCTCGAGAGGACTTCCAACTTCCTCCCAACTCTGAGAAACGTATTTTTCGAGTGAATTCTTCCATAGAAATAGTTGTTGAGTCTTCTGGATTACCAATCGGACCTTTCACGGGACCTGAGGGTCAAGATCCTTTTTGGACTACTGGCATTTTTAGACAGGATCTCTTTGGCTCAGGAGCAGGATCCTAAACAGAGTCAACCATTTGAATTTTGTTTTTTAAGTTAACCGAAATTAATATATAGTCAAATCAGATCCCCGAAAGCAATCAAATTCCCTAGAGCTACTTTATTTCCATCATGTTGGTTGGGATAGAAGGATCTACCACCAGGACAAAGAAAGAAGGTAGCAATAAAAGTACCTGTGAAAACACAAGCTAGTGATGGAAGCACTCTATGATCAGGAAGGCTCTCTGTTCTTATAAATCTGTGACCCTAATGAATAGTTCAAGAGGCGCTTGCGACGAGGCCATGGCGATTTTTTTTATCCAGACAAGGCAATACTTCAAGCATCAAACAATTTCCATTTTTTTTTTAAATATCAAATCTACTACAACATAAGAAATGCATTCTCCTTATTCAAAGCAAGGGAAACAACAGGAAGATTGATATTCAGTGGAAACAACTATGGAATATCCTACTGCATCAAGGTCTCTTCTAAAGAATGAAACAAAATGATTACATGAAGGTGGTAGTAAAAGGTGATCTTCAGAAACCAAAACATTACCTAAACATGTAAAAATTCTTGCAGAAGGTGGTAGTATAAAGTAATCTTCAAAAAGTGTTGCAAAGTCCATAATCCATAATTCCTTCCCATTAAATTTTCCCAGTTACATGTCGATGCAGGCATCAAAAAATTTTGAGAGCCTCGTTCCCTGGTTATATACCCACCTTCAACTACCGGGAGAATATTCTTGCAAAAAGCAGCAAGCTCTTCAACCCAGATGCAATCATATGCATATGAATAGTGAAAACAATGTGCAGTACCAATAGAAATTTAATTGTATGTGGAGTTTGTTACTACATCCAGAGGTCGGCGAACAAACTTTGACAAAGAATCTGACTTTTTGTCAAGTCTGTTACCACACCCAGAAGTCACTCAAAAAACTTTCAAAATATAAACTTCTGTAATTTTAGGATGTTGATTCAACCACCCATACAGCTTCTCCATGAGGATCCAAATTTATAATTTCCCTCTGAGTATATTCATGCATGGAGTAATATTCGACGTCATTTCTAAATATTCCAAACCATTTTGAGAGCCACGATATGTGCGACTCCTCTGACAAAAGATAAATTCTTGTGTGGTCTGCAAGATTTGATACACTTGTCAAATCTGTGTTGTTGGAAGAAGCTATATACTTCAACAAAGGAGCATTTTGAAGGTGACTTGAAAGTCCCTTCCAATTTCTAGTAACAAAACAAATAAGTTCAACATACAAATGTTAAAGCAGGGCTTTCAACTAACCAAAGAAATGAATATAGGGAGAATACCAATCATAAGATACTTGAATTTTTTGTGTCTTATTTTCTATTTAATAACATGATTTTTTTTGCTCAAAGTTGATGTCACATAAACCCATACCCTCGTCTTTCAATTGGGCCTGAATAACATCTCTAAGTTGTCTCACATGTGGATGACCATGATCATTACAACGAAGACACCTTAAAGCCCAAGTTTTTGATGATAGAGGGAAAGGAGAATAAGTATTTAAAATGAACGTTGGAGGATGATAGTATAATATTCCCTAAATCTTGGTTTAATTCATTTTAATGGAAAATATCCTCGATCTTTTCGCCTATTAATGCCAATCTATTAGAATATGTGTGTTGAATAGTCACTAATAACATGAGTTAACATTTTCATATGCAAGCATATTCTCAAATGTGTATGCAAGCATATTCTCAAATGACATGACACATTTGTGGATGACAGTGGGGTGGTACAATATTGCACTCTTACTATGATGATGCCGTAAAAAAACTAAAATAACCAACAATTTTTTTCCAATTCAAGATGAACACAAAAAAATCATCAGAACCCATAATATTAGTTCGTTAATGTGTTTTAATGGGATATGTCCTCGAGATTTCCTCTTATTAATGCCAATATTTTCAAACATGTCTGGTGAGTTGTCACTAGTAAAATAATAATTGATGTGCATTGGGAAGGGAGGAAGGTGGCGGGGATGGAGGGGAGTGAAAAATTCTTTTAAACTTTTGTGAACTCGAGAGTTCGTGAGCCCATGAAACTTTGAAGACTTGACTAAGTATGGAAAGGCGGGTCGGTGAGACAGAGTCATCGTAGGTAGAGTCAGGCTTGCGAGTTCGAGGAGTCTAGGTTCGAATTGTAGATCACCAAAGTTTTGGGTGCAAGATGTATATCCCGAACACAGGGCACCATAGTTCAATATCTCCTATCCACGAACTCGCGTTCATAATATTGGCTAAGTATGAAAATGAATGGAGGTTGGTCAGACTCATGATGTGAAGATATAGATGGACATGAGGATTTGTCAGTTCGCCACCCCGGGAACCCGTGAGCATAGAAACATGACTAAGTATAGAAACTGAAACGCATAATAGAGGGGAAGAAGAAAAGGGAAAAACAGACAAGTATAGAAGAGGAAAAAGAAAGGGAGATAAGAACTTTATCCCTCACACAACAACACTTAGTATCATAACTATGAAGCCATAGAAACACATTAAATATGGGAAAAACATTCCCAGCTATGAAATATAGTTGGAGCTCGACAAACTCTGGTTCAAGTCAAAAGAGATGTTGTTTATATATATTGCAAAATTTTTCATATTATTATATCTTAACGATATTTTTAGGTGGCCCAACTGTAAAACCATGTTCCAATTTGTGTTTCTCAAGTGGAGATGTGTTTTTGAAGACACATTTCCTTGAACCACAGTCTAGGGACAGGGAAAGTGCAACATTGACTATTTGTTGAGCAAATATTTGTTGAAGAGTAAGCAATGTATTTCCAAGTGCATGTATCATTTGCATAGTATCAATATGATTTCTTTCATGTTCTTCATGTATTCTTCTGAATGCACTTGTCATAGATTTGTCAACCTTTTCCATGTCACTATGACTGAAACAGAGGTGGGATCTCTGGGGAACAACAACCTCAAGAACAACACTAGGACAGTGCCACACTCATGTTTCTCTGGTCGTAGTAGTCACATACGAAATATGTTTTGCAAGAGGATTTTGGCTCAAGCATTCCTAGTATTGAAAATTCTTACTTGCAAACTAGAAATAATAAACAAAAACCAATGAATAGGAATGCAACCACGACACCAAGACCTCCATTTTGTATTCTTTGTGTTCTAAAGTTTGGTTCTCCTCTTGCGTTGTTGGAATAGATTGGGTTTATTCATTATTGTTCACCAAAAAGTCCCTTTTGTTATTATCTATTAGAGGTCATAAAGAAGAGGAAAACTATAGAGAAGACCCTATACCAATGAGTAGTGGACCTTGGGAACAACTGTTTCAAGATCCTCACTCTTGGATTGTAAATAGAAATAAATCACTCAAACTTTCATTAGTCCTTCATGACATGCCTACCAAATATCCTAAAGACCTTCCTAGGTTCAATGGAGATGACACATTTGTTAATGTTTATGCCATTATTATAGTTCTTTGCATTTCAATAGATAAGAGCATCATAAGAACAAGATCACTGAGAAATACACATTCACAAGAGACACAACATTTATCCTGGGAAACCCTCTAGGGGAAGAAAACCCAACAAAAACGTCCTTATCATAAATATGTTATACAATGTTCAAGAGATAACTCAAACCAATACATATAGTCCTCCCCGAGAGATGTGCCACTCTTCTCCCTCTCTCCAACTGGTAATTGCAGCTTGCCTCATAAGAGAATGAGAAAGTGAGTTGTGTGTTAAAAGTGAGGCGCTAGCCTCCTATATATACAAAACTAGCACGTGTGAAAGGGCACCATTGGCAGGGCCGACCTCTCACTCTGGGTGGGTAAACCCACCTTTAATTAATTATGGGTCTTCCATAATAACTGTTGGGGCCGACTTCTTATTCTACCCTTTATAATTTTCCGATGACCAATCCGCAAAAGGGAATTTGGTCCTTATACAATTACCGACATGATTAATCCACAATGGGGATTAATCCAATAACAATAATAATAACAATGACATGATTAATCTACAATGGGGATTTAATCCAATGAATAAAATAATAATAAGAATGCTCTTCGCAGTTACATTATTTCAACACTCTGTTAAGCCCTAATATTGGCTCATTACCCCTTAATTGGGGCATATTAGATTAGTAATGCTATTTTATTTATGTCGGATTTAGGCCATTAGTTGTAATTTAGATTAGTAATGTTATTTTAATTATGTCGGCTTTAGGCCAT
>ML778196.1:803399-832079 GCA_009831015.1 Picea engelmannii | reverse complement strand
CAAAGACCATCCTTATGAAGAAATTGTTGTCATAAATGATGATGAAGCTTTGAACTTAAATGAAATGGAGATGCAATCTCCCACTTGGCTTGAGAGTGAAAGGCGAGATAGCATGGATGTTGAAGTGACTGAAGCTAAAGTGTTCATTGAAGGTTGCAAATAAGTTCTGTCTTTTCGTTGTTGTAAATTTAATTTTGAAGAAAATGTTAATGAAGAAGGAAAAAATTTCCATGTATGTTGTCACTAGCTGACACCTATATGAATTACTCCTCCTTTGGGCTTGGAATGACTATTAGATCTTGATATTGATATTGTAATTTTTTTTTAAATACCTGCACAAAGGTGGCAATTGTGACGTCTTTCACTCTCTTCCCGTCGCTATTGCCACGTCCAAGACGTCTCTCTTTCCACCTCCAAGATTGTCGCTCCCATAGCAACCACATCGGAGCTAATACCTCGTCCCGTCGGTCTTGCCATCTTCAGAACGTCTCTCTTGCCACCTTAAGAATGTTTCTTTTGCCACCTTTCAAACGTCTCTCTTGCCACATCTGAAACGTCTCACTTTCCATGTTTGAAACATCGGTCTTGCCACGTTTGCAACGTCTCACTTGCCACATTTGAAACGTCGGTCTTGCCACATTTGCAACGTATCACTTGCCACGTTTGAAACGTTGGTCTTGCCACGTTTGAAACGTCGGTCTTACGACGTCAATATGGGGCTGGACAATCCAATTTATGATGACACGTGGTGTCATATAACATCGCAATACAGACGAAAACTAGGTCGTCGGAAAAACGACGTCCTGTGAAACGACGTTTGAGGGGGTCCGAGGTTTGTCGGTCTTCCGACAATAGAAAGTGGCAATTGCATCAAACGCGCCATCGAAATTTGACCCAAATGCAGTAGTGTGGGATTCAACAAGAGGATGGGGAGGTTCAACAGGAATAATAGGGGGTAATAAGGTCTTTGAAGACTGTGAATAATTCTCAACCTCCTCAAGACTACAAAGGCGCTCAACTTCAGGAGGAGGTGCGATACAGATCTCATCTTCATGAATAGGTAGAGGTGAAGGCACAAGATCAGTATCTTCAATACAGGAAGAGGGTATGCTTTCTTCTTCCAAGGATGAGTGAATAAGAGGAGGCTCAAGGACATCTAAATGTACAAAGCAGATGAAAAGCGTCTCTATAAATGAAGGAAAAGAAAGGAATGAGCTAATAAAGAAATACAGGACTTCATGCAGCAAGCTCATGAACTGATACCTGGTCTTTCCCTTTGACATGGACTTCTTTCTGTCAATAGAATCCCCTTCAGTGGAGTCTTTAAATGTGGAGTCACCAGGTGAATGCTATGCAAAACGAGTGTGTCCAGTCTTTGTTCACCATCAAATACCAGAGCTGAACTTTATGTCTCCCAAGGGCTACTAGGTGTAGCCAGAGGCGCTACAACATAGGAGTTACCAGGTGGAATCACCTCAGAGGAGTCGCCAGGTGCAAGTGCAATCTTCAATGGTTTTGATGTCTGATGCATCTTTAGAATCAAAAGCTCGTTGTCGTTCTACCCAAGGAAAATCTTCAATTTTGTCCTCGGCAATGGCGCCAGAAATGTTAGCGTCAGAGGTCACCCCTGGACTGCAGCAGGAGCAGAGCCCAATGCCCATCAGTTATATGTCACGATTTGTTTAAAAAGGGGTGATCGACAGAGAACGAACTCAGAACAATATTGCTTTAACTCAGAACCCTAGACTAAGGCTATGTATCAACAAGTGAGGTCTTAATCTAACTTCGGTCAGTAAGTTGAGCTTAGAATGAGCAAGAGGAAGACTTGGTGAGAAAATGCAAAGGTCTGTTGTAGGCATCAAGCTTCTAACAACCTGGAGAAGAAAGAACGAGACACTGAGATATGCCTGGATGACACAATTACAACAACACCGGGATCGAACCTTGCATCATGGTGGCTACTGTAACAACTCGATTGGAGCTTCTAATGAGCTACGCAGGGTAAGAGGGATAAAAAGACACTGGAAACTGGTAAAACTGATCACCATACCACTACAATCAGACCATCATAGCGTCATCATGATCCTCGACTGGATACTCCAATTCTGAGTGTTTTAACACAACAATTTACAAAGAGGCAAAAAGAAGTTGACTTTCATTAAACAAGAAGTCTCAGATATAAATACATAACCAGGAAAACCAATGCTTCCTCAAAGTTTTACAGTCGGGAGCTTAGCTCTACCAGCGATACTTTACAAATTTTCAAAAATGCCTACATATACTCAAAAAGTTTGTAGCAGGAACCTGCTCGGGTTTCCATGGCACGACGCTCAGGTCACTTTCGACCAGACTATGCATGCAGACGTTGGGAAGACTTCCCATGCAGTCGCTTGTCAGACTAGACTGACAATCACCTTCTACGCTTTGTCCCTTTTTGACCTTCTATTTATGGGAGGAGACGATGTCTCACCCACCTTCCATATTTGCATTAACTGCTTTCTCGGGATCAGAACTGGCGTGAGTCAAGCTTGGCACCTGCAGGACGTGGTAGTCTCCCTTGGCTGTTACTGCTTCGTTGGGATGCTTCGAAGGGACCCAGATGGCGGACGTGGACGGAGCTGACGAGGCTGAGGAGTGGAATACAAGTGGCAGCCGGAGGAGAGGGAAAACGACAAAAGTGGAAGTGGTGTGGAGCGTGGAGGTATAGTTGTGCGGTGGTGAAAGATAGGAGGGAAGCAGGAGACAAGTGTCGGTGAGAAAGGGAAGCGATAAGGGAGAGAGGAAAGTGGTTTTAGGTGGGAGAGGGGCAGACAACATGAGAAGGAACCACGTTAGCGGGGGGCCCACTTAGGAAAACCGCCTCATTCTGGACCCCCCCCCCCCCTCGTTAAAGGAAAAATGGCAAGGGGGGTCTGGAATTGAAAGTGTGTCGCAGATCAAGGAGCCCCAATCCCAGTAGTTGAAACCTGCGCGTCCAATTCCGGACCCCTCCCCCCATTAAAGGAAGAATGGAAAGGGGGGTCCAGAATCGAACCCCGATCGCTGATCTGGGCACGCAAATCCTGGCTACTCAAATCCATGCCTCCTTTAAATCATATGCGCCAGATGTCCCCATAGGATCGGATGTCCCAGATCATTCTCGTGACTTTGGCCATAAGGGATGAGCCCAAGCGCTAATCTTCGTGCAACTCCGTGGCTCCGGCTTACTCGATGACCATCGATCTACTCCATCGATGGATCCTCGCTGTTGAGAACAGTCTTGGCCGGCTCGCTTGATTTTTAACCCGGAAATGGAAATTTTTTGTGTGTTGTGCCTTGGATAAACTCATTTGATGGGTTCTTGAGCTCCATTTCCTCGCACTTTACAACACGGGCTCGAATTCGAAAGGGAAAACCCCTCTTACAAGAATTGGTGATAACACTGGGAGCGATCAAAATCCTCTTGCATTCCATCTTTGTATGTGACTATTATGACTAGAGAAGCAAGATTGTAATGGTGTCTTCGTCTCGTTCTTGATCGCCAATGTTTGACACAGAACCCACCTCCATCGTAGCCACAGTGACATAAAAGAAAATGAAATCATATTTTCTCCTCACATACAAAGATGTTTTGCAAGAGGATTTTGACTCAGGCATCTCTAGTATTGAAATTTCTCACTTGCAAACTACAAATAGCAAACAACAAACAATGAATAGGAAGATAAACATGGCACCGAAACCCACCCGTGAACGGGGAATGACAGAAGTGCAGTTCCAATCGTGGTTTCAGAATCGCAAGCGTAATGTCGCTGAAGAACAATATTGCCCATATTCACTGCAGAGAACATTGCATAAAGAAAAAATCAGAGGAAAATGTAATGTAACAGGCCTGTTAAGTAAACATTTAAGGCTGTGAGACTTGTTAGGTAAACATTTAAGTCTGTCATGACCGCCGAAGGGACTCACGTTGTGTAAACATTTAAGAAAGAATGCAGTGTTGCAAGTCTGTTATGTATGCAAAATAATTACTATATTATTTTATAATAATAATAATAATAAAATTGTAACAATAGTTCGAACCATAAAGACTATGCAAAATAAAAATTAGTCAAAGGACAAACTAATATGAAGTCAACTAATAAAAAACTGACTCTCGATGCTCAAAACATTGGATATCTAAACATTTCAAAAAAATAGTAAAAATTCAGAAAGACCGTAGATGATCAAAAACTTTGGATATGTTAACATATAAAACATTGAGATTAGCGAAGCTGGAAATAAGACCTCCAATCTGTTATCCAATCAGATCATGACATATATGGTATTTTTTACTATATACAAATCAATGTTTTTAGTTCTCTAGTTCCAACAATAGAGATTATGCAAATATTTTTAGTCAAAAAATAAACTAATATGAAGTCAACAAATTATCAATTATTATAGTCCCTCTACATCTTCGACAAAGACTAATAATACTAGCATGGTGTAGGAATAACATGATTAAACCTCGTTCCCATGCTTTTAAGGAGTTGACGTCGAAGTGGGGGGCCATATCACCATGTTACCCCCTCCCTTCTTTGCATCGTGTCAACCTTCAAATAGTTTTTTAAACTCCTCTACATCGACATTGAAATAGGGACTAAGTGCCAACACATCGGCGTTGAGGTATGGATTGAGTGCTGACACATCGACGTTAAAAGAGGCTTCGAGCCACCTTATCTCATCCCGGCACTAAATTACACATGCGCATGGCTTTTTAAGTAACGGGATTAAAAAATGGTTTAATAATATGTATATGGATGGGGTTATAATACACTTTAACGTTGGTGATGTGGATGAAGAGGGGGCCATGCGCCCCCCTTGTAACTAATGTTTTATTTATTTAAAATCTTTCATGTTTACACGTGCCCCTTTGACTTAAGGGCCAAAGCGCCCCCTTCCACGTATGATCAAACCATACGCTATAACCCTCGATAAAATGGAATTCAAACTCTGTAACGTATCGACACTCAAAATCTATTTATGCTCTCCGCTACATCGGCATTTAAATAGCATTCAAGCTCCATTGTTTCAAGTTTCAACCTTCAAACACGATCCTAGCTCCGACATTCTTTGAAAATAAAATGAACATGAGTAAAATGGATGTATGACATCATGGTTTGGGTTTAATATACTAATAAGTTGTTTATTTGAAATAAAGGAATATAAGGTGGGTAAGAAGGGGGGGTTAATATAATAATACGTTGTATATTTGAAATAAAGGAATATAAGGTGGGTAAGAAGGGAAGAGGGGGCTTGGGTTTTGGGTTTAATATAATAATACGTTGTTTATTTGAAATAAAGGAATATAAGGTGGGTAACAAGGGAAGAGTGGGGCATACCTCGCTCGCTTTTTTCAAACAATATTGCAACATAAGTGATGCGATTTTAATTTGATTCTTTTTTCCATCTTATTTTACTATTATGCCATCACATTTAATCATAAACCATTACATTTCATTACATTTACTTTAAAATGTTGGTCTTTTATTTAAATCTGGTCTGAAAGCAAAGGCAATGAAAGTGCCACATATTATAGTAACAATTCAGAGATATTGTGGAAGCACATTTAATTAAGAGAACAAATTATAATTCAGAATTTATGTCACACACTTTTCTAGGAAGTGAATTTCGAGCTCAATTTGTGGGAAAATGAAGCTAAATCAGAAAAATTTGGCACATGGGTTTCTTGAAATTATACACGGATTGAGAGTGAGCTCGAAATTATATATCAGAAGACCCGACCCTTAATCTGGCCCTTAATCCATACCTTCATCCGACCCTCAATATGGAACTCGAAGCGCAACAGGGTTGTGGGTTGGAATATTTGTGGGGTTTTTCTGGCAAATACAAAACATGGGTTTCTTGCACATTGAAACCCTCTTGCTATGGGTCATATTACATTTCATTTTAGACAGTTAAACCAACCCCCAGATTCGCGGCCATGTACGCTCTGGTTGTTGTAAATGAAGATGCCTGTAATTTAATTCTATTGTTGTTGTATTAACGATTTACTGTTCCGAGGAACATTGACCTTTTTCAGTGGTCGAAAGTCTCACCTGAGATGAAAAATTATATATAGGTGGCCAATACAAACAATGGGCAGATGAATTGCTATATTCTGCTAAAAACCCTTGATATTTTCATTGTTGTTGTGAACTCATAATTATAATACAATCCATTTTTGGTTCGATGCATTCCTAGCCTATGATTGTTTTGTGAATTAGAAAAACACCACAACTACTTAGGGGGCCCACTAGTAGCCTGCATGCTTCGTTGTGTTGTGTTGTGTGTTCATTTCCGTATTTCTCACTTGCAGATAAGCTACCCTATGTACCTATTGTTTTAAATTCTTAATCTGTAGATTGGTTTATGAAACAAATTATGCATACATATATATGTTGCTAAACTGTTTTTTTTTAAGTTACTAACATTGTCATTTTAAATTCTCAGTTTGTAGATTGCTAGTGAAACAAATCGAATTGTGCATATCTTTATGATGCCAAATCATTGTTTGTAAATTAGTTGTAGATTGTTATGTGTGAAATAAATCTAGACTGTGCATATTGCTAAAATGTTGTTTATAAATTATTAAAATTGTGAATCTTTTGTAAGAACAGATTGATTAAGCTCAACATTGTCAAATAATTTTGATGTATACAGTTCCTTTGATTCCTTTGCTTTGCTAGAATGTTATGTGATTGAGCATTACACTATAAAAATTTCCATTTTAAAATTTATTTGCCAATTGGATTGAAGACTTGAGATTAGTTAAAAATATGTTTTATGGAACATTTATGTTTTCTCAATGGTGAAGTTCCTAGTAAAAAGTAAATTCTGTATTTTGTATTTTAAATGTTGTAAATGTTAATATATTTGATTTTGTTGCATGCAAAGAGATGATTTTCAATATAGGATTAATTAGTTGTAAATTTGTTTGCCTTAAGATAGTTTAGTCTACTTTAGCTTAGTTTTACTTTCCGCACTTTGAATTCCCTTCAATTTCTTGTGCTTTAATTTTTGTATAGCTTCAATTACCAACATAAATATTTAAGGGTTAACTCATAAGATATGGCCTTCCCATAATGGGAATCTTCCCTAGGTATTGAGTTATCTCCATTTTCTTGTTTTGTTTATTGCATTTAAATGTGTTGTTGTCTTTAGATTAGGTTAGTAGGCTTCAATCCTGCAGATACAGTGTTGGTACTTCTAAGCTTATGAGCCCCGTGCTGACAATTTAATGTCGATATAATAGTGCATATATTTTACTCGAAAATAAGATAAGAGGATATCCCTTTGTTAAATTATTCTTTTATTATTTTATTAACCCCCTTAACACGTAAATCAAACCTTACACACTTCCTCACATGCATGTTGCATATCTTGGATTTTTTTTTACCATTGATACATCAACAACAAACTCTCTTGGACCATCGATACGACGGAAACAAAATAAATCTGCCCCCCCCAACAAAGAAAATAGCCTTTGACCTTAAACACAATGGTAGGTCTCGCAAAACTTTCTTTCGTATTTTGGTCATAACGTTTGAATTCGATATTCATTTCACACGTTCCCTATACCATTGGAAAGATATTTCTGAGCTCTAAAACTTCAAAGTCATATGATTCAGAATATTTCTCATTGATTTTTCACAATTTTCAGTATTAAATTATGACACATTGTCAACATCCTAAGAGAACATTGTACTTCAACCAAGATAAGAGGGACTAGAATCTGAACTCAGGGAAGCATATATGAACTCTCACTCAGCTAAATTTTCAGTTCTATAGGTTTGAATGCATGGTTTTTAAAGTATAAATTTCAAGATTATACTATGGCCACTCATTTATTGCATGTTGAATGTTTCCAGGTACCAGTGCTAAAAGAATATCATACTCAACAATATGGATAAGTAGCACGTGAATGAATCAAACCATGAATACACAACTATTATACATCAAAACAAGGAAGAATCTGCAAGTACAAAATAGTACTCTCACAAATGTGATCTACAGGAGAGGATGATAGAGCAACAATGGCAACAACAACAATAGTTGTAGTAGAAACATAGGAGAGAAAAAATGGAATCAATCCCAAATAGAATAAGAATAAGTATGAATCCACCGGTGGCTCAAATATCAAGGAAAAGAGACCCCCAGTGTCTAAATTATTCATCACAATACATGACGTGAAATGGGGCCAAAATCTAGGATGGCCCACTAGTACTAAAAGACAAATCTGAAGTGAAAATGTATATCATGTATGATACATTAATTATCAACATTTTGGTAGTCATTATTCCCTCCTCGTTCCGTAAAGAATAGGGACTTTGAAAACGGAAGGTCAAGAGTCGAGAAGGTGGAAGGCCAACAATGAAGCTCAATTTCAATAAATAAGGGGATTGTATTCGAATTATAGGATTTTGGCTCTTCGACCTTTCATGTACTATTGTTGAAATATTTAATGAGGAGAAGCATGTTTGGCAAATCTATTTTCTGGAGAACTCTGATTCTTGTGTTGCACATCTGTGGACTATTCTACTACGTTTTGCTCGACACTTTGGTTGTGTAAGGATGTACTTCATATTAAATACTATTATTATGTATGATTGGATGCATTCTTATTTCTATTCTTCAAGGAATATTTGTTTGAATATATGAACATAGGACTGTAAGTAATTGTTTAAATGTTAGACTATTATGGGTTTGTAGTTATTTATTCGTATTCTTGTTTCTATTATGCATGAAATATTTCTCGGTCCATTGATATGAGCACCTATGGTTCTATGTTTTCTTTCTATTTACCTTTTCCATTCGGATGTATGCATCTTAATTACTTTCATTTCATTATTTAGATTAGAAACCATCATCGGTGAACCAAACTGCAACCGATAAACCCCAAATCAGAAATGGTTGTCAAGCCAAAATCCAGATGGGTTCCCTATTTCGAATGGTATGAAGTTTGATTGGTACTTCTCATCGAGGGTAACTTATGATTTTGATCAAGGTCACATAGGTCACATCAACATGAACCTATCATAAATGCTCATTATTGCATGATGAATCCATAGTTGCGAGAGTTGTAGACACAACAATTTGGGATTTATTCGATCAAGTATATTATCATGGGGAGAGATAATGATATTTGTAAATAAGAAAGATGGTTTGTGGAGATTTTGTATTGATTATCAACAATTAAATAAAGAAACAATAAGAAATCAATATCCATTCCCTAGAATTAATGATCTATTTGATCAAATGAGAAGAGATAAGGTTTTTTATAAAATAGATTTAAGTGTAGGTTATCAACAATTGGGAATAAGATAAGAGGATATCCCTAATGCAACATTTAAGATGTGTTTTGGTCATTATGAATTTGTAGTAATACCCTTCAAATTGATGAATTCACCTGGAGTATATGAGTCTAATTAATGGATTATTTTGATCGTATCTTAACTAAGTTTGTGCAATGGTTTTTGGAAGATTACTTCAAGGAGGGGATGAATAATTTTGTTATGTTACAAATGCTTAAGATATCAGAATAAACCAGAAGTACACACCATGTATACCAATGTCAGTGTGGAGCACAACTCCAAGATAGATAATAGAGATAAGTTACACAATAACTCCTTAAAGAATAACAGAACCTCCTCCAAATAATCAAATACATTCATACGTCACAATTTACATGTCCTCAATAATGAATACATGATCTCTATATATACCAATTCAAACCTACACATGAGGCCCCTTTACTATTAGGTTGACCCTAATACCTATAAATTTACACATTAAATGTACATTTAGCCCCATATATTCCCTCCTTGGGGGTCATATCATATACATTTAACCCCATATATCCCCCCCCTTGGGTGTTACGAGGAAAATATTTCTATGGCTAGGGGTAAACCACAACAGACATAAATGACTGCAAAAATCAACTCTAATATCAAGTATGCTATATAAACGAATATGTTAGCAAGACAAGATAAAAGGCCTACCTCGTCCAGACGTTTGATGAAGTCCACCGTTGAGCACTTGACTCAAATAAATACACCTGCAACTAGTCCTCAAAAACCAAGAAACACAAGCATATGGTGATAATATATAATGTTAGCACATTCAATAGCATAATCCATCAACATTCATAACAAATACACTCATGGAATAACAATTCAAATATTTGCAAGATATTAATTGGACGAGAAAAGAGTATTTCTATTAAAATATAATCAACAGAAGTGAATGAATTACAAATTTATGTGTCGACACGATTCAGAACCGAGAAACTAAGTTCCTTCCAGTTGGGCCTCCACCACTTCAATCCTCCACCAAATACAAACTCACATAAGAAAGACAATGAGGTTCTAAATCATGTAGGGAAGAGCTTAGGGGCTTAACAACGTGTTTAGACTTAAAAGAACAAAGAGATGCAGACTCAATATGAAGTGAATAATTTCTCCAGAGTAACTTTGCTCTCAAAGTTGAATTCTTCTCCTCTTTTCCATAGCTCGGATTGGGCCTATTTGTAGCCTTCAAGTGGAACTGAAGGGTTGAGTCGAAATGTTTCTAGTATGTGGAAGGTTAAGGATCATGGAACTCGTGACGTGACATGGAAACGCGAAACCATTTTTTTATTATTTTGGGTACAAATCCAGATGTATGCGGGATGTAGTGGTGCAACCTGCGTATATGCATGTTGTACTATAAGTAGGGCATGTATATGTGGAAAAATAATGTTCTTAGATCTGGGGTTTGCAAAAAGGGACTTCAAGTTTGCATAGGGAAATGAAAAAAGGCCCTCTATGGAAGTTTGCATAGGGTGAGGAAAATATTTCTATAACAAATGCCCCCTAATGTGTGAGGTCATAGGAGTATCTGCGATGGTTGGAATACATTACGAAACCCAGAAGTGGAGTAATGGGGACCCAATTAGAAGAAATAGTTTCTCATTACAATCTATACTGACTTTGCATACATGACTGCCAATTTGAATTACACTACAGATCCATGTGAAAATTTACCAAACAACTGTCCATGGCCATGAATAGGAAATACAAAGGTGGCTACATGCCAAAGGCTTTCATAGTCATGAACAAGGCCTAGTAAAACTAGTCTCAAAATCAATCTGAAGATATATGTATACAATGGAGTACAATCTGATCTCCCATGATCATTGACATCACATAGGTACTGGTCCAATGAAAGGTAGCAACAACTCAGGAAATCTGTGACTATAAACTGATTTCTTCAAGTTTTATACACAATCCGCCAAAGGTGCAAGTCTACATCGCGTGAATAAAGGAGTTGAGGTAGAACACAATGAGACTTCATTTGATTACCAGTCATTGAGGTATACCGTTAACAAATGCGAGACAACCTACCGATGATGAAAGTAGGTATCAAGGCACCAAGTACATTCTTACAAGTGTGAATAGAAGAGTCGGGGTCGAACACTTGAAGAATCCATCGATCAAGAGATATTGATGTATTCCCAACTATCGATGGTGAGAGAACTTGCCACTAATGACTGCAAGCCTCTAGGTACTCATAGGACTCTAGGTCTTGTCTCCAGAATAGATGAGTTGAAGTCTATGGAAGGAGACCCACTGAAAGGAGAGAATTAAGGAATCTCTCATCATTCAACATGAGGTACAAATCAAGAGCTTGATTATTTGAAGGAAACCAGACAAAGAACATGTTCATGAACCAATGACCCTGTGTGTCTTTCGCGTGTGCTAGGTGCAAGCGGTACATGAAAAAGACCCTCTGAATAGAAGCCAATAAGGAAAATTAATGAAAAAGGTGAGGAAACCACTAATAAGGAGAATAAGGAAACCACTAATTAATATAATCAATGCTTGGTCTGTTTCTTTCAAACTTGTTCTTGTTCCATATGAGTTTGTTTGTAGTAGATGGATCTATGATTGAGCTAATCTCAGTAGAGTAGGAAGTCTTTTGTACCTTTGTTTGTCCTACAGGATCTATCAGGGAGCTCAGGATCGAAGCTCAACCAGGACTTTGCAAGGACAAATGTCGCTAATAAGGTACATATCTTTCTCCTTCTCTTTCATTCATTAGCTTGATTAGATATAAAAGGAAGTTAGTGTCCATGTTAAGCACTTTTATTTCTTGGCCTTAGGAGTCTAGAGACCAAGAGGGAATCCACTTGTCTGTAGGGGGATTCACCTACAACAATGTGGTACCTATGTCAAACAACTAAGAAACCACGTTATAAACGATGCACATGCGAACAATCGTAAGTTAGGTCCACCATATGAGCAGGGTAACAAATCCCGAAACCTTGAAATCACCGCCTCTAACAGAGGTAAGGGTACTAGTAAAATCCCCATATACGAATAAATCCCCAGAAATATATCTGACACTAAGAAGGTATCAGGGGGATATCCCTTCAACCAACCTCACATGACCTCGTGCTTAACTCCATTGTAAGAGGAGCCTCCTGATATTACTGATTATACAATGGATTTCTCCACTCCCTTAGTCAGACACATATGTTAATTTAATAGCCTTGGGAGAATTTTACTCACAAAACCCTATTCCAAGGCTCTAAATCCTAAGCTAGTTTGTGCACCCTAGAAAAATACAATCATTACTAATCAATTGTAAATTATAGAATTTATTTTAGTGGCCTTTGTTACTAAATAAGGTGCGATCGTGAAACTAGTTATGACTCAGCAAGTAAAATAAATGAATATGAATACAATGCAAAGTCCTAACTTCAATTCCAAATAAATGATATGGTTTTCAAATTACAATTCTCAATTCAGTTATGCAATTCTAAATAAAATGCAATCTTTCTTTACATGTACTAAGATAAATGACAAATACTCAAGAGATCAAAATGCCAACAATGTAAAATGCCTAATATTTTTGTATTTTCAGTATAAGAGAATGAAAATGAAAGTACTGAACAACAACTTGATATAAAAAACTCTATTGTGTGTAGACAGACACAAACCAAGTAGGATATCAAGGAGAAAAACACCCAGCCCAAGATGCAAGGACAATCAAATGAAAAGGATGATGAGAAAGGAACCGCCCAAAAATTCAACCAAAGAAAGGTTTCCTGTCATTCCACAGACACTTAACATTCATAAAAGAGACCCAAGAAGACTCAACAATAATCAAAACTCACCCAACAACCATCAAAACCAACAATCAAGAAACAAAGGGAGATGTACGTGACTATTCAAGGGAAAACACGTAAATACGCTTCTTGTAGAAGGACAACACACATATGTACACGACTGTCAGGCAAAAACCCATGTATATGTGTCAAAACACAACTAGGCTAAGGAGAAGGCTAAGAAACTCAGACTCAGAGTGAACAGAGGTTGTCAAGAAATCATATGACAAGACACTCAATATAAATGAGAGAAATCTAAGGAGAAAAACACTCCAACCCCCCCAAAAAAGATTCTATCCCCAGTATGGTCACCAATTATGTTACGAGGAAAATCTCTCTATGGCTAGGGGTAAACTACAAAAGACGGAAATGACTGCATAAATAAACTCTAATATCAAGTATGATATATAAAAAAATATGCTAGAAAGACAATATAAAAGGCCTACCTCTTCTAGACATTTGATGAAGTCCACCGTTGAGCACTTGACTCAAAGCAATGCATCTGCAACTAGTCCTCAACAACCAAGAAACGCAAGCATATGGTGATAATATATAATGTTATCACATTCAATAGCAAAATCCATCAACATTCATAACAAATATGGCCATGGAATAACAATTCAAATATTTGCAAGATATTAATTGGACGAGAAAAGAGTATATCTATTAAAATGTAATCAACATAAGTGAATGAATTACAAACTTCCGTGTCGTCACGGTTCATAACCGAGAAACTAAGTTCCTTCCAGCTGGGTCTCCACCACTTCAATCCTCCACCAAAGGCAAGCTCATATAAGAGAGACAATGAGGTTCTAAATTATGTAGGGAAGATCTTGGGGGCTGAACAATGTGTTCAAACTTAAAAGGACAAAAGGATGCAGACTCAATATGAAGTGAATAATTTCTCTAGAGTAACTTTGCTCTCAAAGTTGAATTCTTCTCCTCTTTTCCATAGCTCAGATTTGGCCTATTTGTAGCCTTCAAATGGAACTGAAGGGTTGATTCAGAACATTTCTAGTATGTGGAAGGTCAAAGATCATGGATCTCGTGATGTGGCATGGAAACCCGTCATAATGGCCCCTTTTTAGGGAATTTTTTGGGATTATGGTTTATGTAACGGGTATGGGATGTCGGCCCATGGGTTTACCCATGTTTAGGCCCATTTTGTAATGTATAAATAGATATCTAGGTGATGTAGGAAGAGATCAAGGTGCTAAGTGAGAATAGTTGTGGAGGCTTTATGCATACTATGTGTTAATACTTGCAGAGCTAAGTGCAAGTGATTGTAAGAATCATGTGTATAGACTATGTAAGAAGGCTTTGTGTTGTGACCTAACTTGGGGAAGGAGGATCTTGCGAGGTGCGCAAGTCTCTTGTCCTATGCAGAGTAGGGTTTTTAGGCTCTGTGCTTGTAGAAGATTAACAAAAGATAATAAAAGAAGAGAAGAGTTGGTGGACGTAGCCCCATGCTGGGGTGAACCACATATATCCTATGTTATGGTTGCTTTGTGCATTATGGTTATTATATTGTTTATTTTATTAATACTTAGTGCAATATTTGTATGTTTAGATGAATATGATAGCTTAGTGCCTAATGATGTGAATAAGAAGCTATATTTGATCTATTTCCTTATGCTAAGTGCTTCGATATGTTAGATCTGGTTGAATGTTGTGTTTCTATATAATTAGGGTTTTATATGTGAAGTAAATACTGGTTGGATACTAATGAATGTTTAACTAGTGCCTTATTAGAGTATTGTAATCATAGATCTGTGTCCCAACTAAGGTTGCATACACTGGAGTCCTGCAACCACCCCTGCCTCTACCTCGGGTGAGACTTCATTTGCTTCGCAGGTGTTGCCGAAAGGGCCGGTAGTTAGGTTTTTGTTGGTGCGTTGTCGAGCGTTGAACCCTGGGTCTACCCCTGTGCCAACAAATGGTTCCGTTACCGGGACTGAAACTGTGATTGCTGGGAACTGAGGAAAAGAAAGAAATCTCTGTGCGTAGATCTATTGCTTCAGTGCACAGTATTCTACTTGACTTGGGAAGCTCTGTGCTAAGAAGAGAAGTTCGATCTAAAGAAAAGAGGTAATATCTTGAAGCTTTGTGTTCTGAAAAAGGTAAGATAAGTGAAAATTTTTATTTCGAAAGTATGGATCTAGTTATGTTTGATAAATTTTGTCTTAGCCTGAAAACTAGGGCACAGTTAGAAGAAAGAATATTTGATATGAATAGATATGATAGAAGCAATGAAAGATATGTTATTCCTATGCATAGAAAGACTGTTTGGACTGACAAATGGATGCAAGATCCTAGAAATATTTTTTTGCAGGTTAGTTCCTTTGACCCCAGTGCGCAGTACAAGAAAAGTTGGGGATCATTTAAGAGAAATAGAGGATTAACCCTTTGTTACAGTTGCAGAAGACCGGGACACCTTGCTAAGGAATTCCCTGGTAGAGGACCCAATTGTCTTTGCTGTAAAGCTATGGACCATGAAGTTTTGGATTGCCCTAAAATGATTGCTAAGCTTGAAAGAATGAATATGGAACAAGCAAACCATGAGAAAGGCCAAGAGACTAAGATTATGGCAGAATCCCAGAAAGAATCAGAGACTGTATTACAAAAGATGAAGGAAACCCTGAGTGACCACATAGATGTTAATCTATCAGAGATATTAAAAGACAAAGAATGCATAGAATCAAGAATAGGAGACTTCGACATAGACTGTGTTCTGGATGAGAAAACATAGGTGAATATCATGAAAGAAGGAACTTGGGAAATTTTGAGAAAACCTGCTATGATTCCCTCATTGGGAGGAATATGATTATTTAGAGGAAAGCTAATTAACCTATGTGGAAGACTTACCCAGACATCTATGAGTGATCATGGAACTTCTCCATAGGAAGAATTTGAGGTCATTATGTTTATTGAAAACAACGCCCCATTTTCTATTTTACTAGGAAGGACTTGTATTGAGAAAGATCAGATCCGAAGAAGAAAAGAAGAGGAATCCCTAGAAAAGAAAAAGAAAGAATTAAAATATTTCATTACTAGGAGAATAGCACACTTGATAGAAAAACATGAGAACAAGTCAAAGATGCTAAGGACTAGAGATCTGGCTGCTGAAGCTGAAAGAACACAGACAGACTTGAAGAACCTATCTATACAGGAGAGTAGGGCACCTACTCCAAAAAGAGAAGAACTATTACACTCGAACCCTATGAAAGACAATCAACAATGCAAATTTAATATGCCAAGAGAAGATAAGAATCAAAGTGGGAAGAGGCACCCAATAACTCAGATTATAGGAAAAAAGGCTAGAAAGCTTAGCAAGAAGAAAGGAAAGTTACAAAAATTACAAGAAGCTCCAAAAAGAACTTTGTAGAAGGAAGGTTTCCAGAATTTGAACTTCGTCAGAATATCAGTACAACACAGAATGGCACTTCACCATGGTGGAGAAATATAACCGTTGGAGGCATTATGACCATTAGATCGATGCTCCCAAATGGTTAGGAAATCAATTATGGACCAAAATCTCTCCATTGGACCGTTCAGATCGCGCCATAATGGATGGAATTGCATTGATTAAGTCTTTTCAACCTGTTGGAAGAAACCATTATGGTGTTGTCTATTTATCCCATCGAGCGTTGCACTGAGAACACTTTTTCCAATTATGATTATCCAAGCCCACAGAGAACTAGTTTATTTCTCGCAATGATCATTGAGACCTCGAAATCCATTCTGTTGCATTGAGTCTTTGTTCATCAACCTGAGATATCCGATCTCAAGCGTGCATGTCAGACGACATTAGCATAGTAGAAAAGTCAGTAGAGGAAATTATAATCGATCTAATGGCTGGGAAGTTAATGTTTGTAGGATTTCAAGCTTCATCGATGAGAGGAGTGCAAGCCTCTCCATCGATTGCTTGTGGATCCAGACCATCCCGAGCTGCGGCCGAGAAAAGAACCAAGCATCGAGATGACTTGGTGAATGCGAAGTTAATCTCGTCTATCCTTCCCGACTACATCCCACCCCTGGCTGATATGGTGAGTCATGACAATGTCCCGAGGGACTTCGACTACACAGTCATCACTGCATACCTCCCGAAGGGAATACAAGAAGTCAACCCATAGTTGTAGAGGATTCCAACCTTGAATATCAACGACTATAATCTGGGAGACCGCAAGAGCTATGGCATGCTTTCACCTCTCAAATATCTGACCAAGACAAAGGGGAAGAAGTTGAAGATCATCCCCCAACCATGGACTATGAACATCGCAAGGTCCACTATCTTGAGCGTGATGAAGATACCTCATTTTGGAAGGCACTAGGAGGTTAATGCGTGCATTAATATCCTGCCGTCGTGATTCCATGGTGGTTTTATGTGGTTGGACAGGCGTATCATCGTCGATCCGGCACTGATCCATATGATCAACGAATTGAGTATGCAGGGACCAGACCCACAATACTTTTACCCAGGGAAGGCTACAGACCACGCCCTAGAATAGAGGATTAAAGACACCTACGACGATGTAGAGAAGGGGACACAATGCTACAAGGTAGCCTCCATTCAGAATGGCGCAACGCACCTTGCTGTCTAGTTGATTGTTGGTAAGCTAGTCCGAAAGAACAGACCCACGTAAGTCACAGGGTTTTTCATTGACCTCATTGGAAAATGCGTGCAAGGACTCCAGATGAATTGGGCTAGTTACTTAGTTAACTAGTTAGAATTGGATTGCACCGAAACTCAGGATTAGGGCTATGAGTTCCATTTTAGATGGCTGTTGATCCTCATCGCATTCAATGCTTCGAAAATGTTGGAAGGTGTGACCTTCCCTGAAATTGAGTCGTTTGAGCCACTAGCTACGAAGTTCACCACACTTTGGTATTAGAGCGATATGGGGAAACAATGGAAGTCGAACGCAGTATTCCATACCTACTACTTGCATCTAAACATGGCTATTGAGTCTTTCCCTCATATGACACCGAACACCCTAGACAAGTTTAGGCCCCTTATGAAGTTTCGAGCAGATAGGCACATTGTTTATATTACTGCGCGTCCAGACGAAAGTAAAGAAGAGCTTCAGTCCTACTACAAGCTCACAGAGGAGGACCTAGAAGAAATCACTAAGGAATGGCCCATAGAGTTCCTTATACCGATTGACCAGGCAGAAATGTCCGACCCCAACCTCATTGAAAGTCCGGTGGTTACTCGTGAAGAGTATGATGCACCCATTAGTAGCAGGAAGAAAAAGAAGGAAGATGTAGAGGAAATACACAACAAATCAAAAGAGACTGCATCAGTTTCACCTAGCGGAGGAGGAGATGACGAAGTGGACAAAGAAGAAAAAGAAGGGGAAGAAGATAAGCAGAAACAAGGCGAAGTAACACCGCCACAAAACCCCCCTAATGACGCAGATCCATCTAAGAAAATAAATGTCCCCCCCATGAAACCTACATCGTGGAAGAAGTCCAAAGCAAGTAAGCCGAAGCTGCAGACTATGCTCACGGTTGATAACTTTGAATTCATTATTGTAGCTGTATCAAATGCCTCGGAAGATATTTTGCAGAGAACTGAATAAAAACAAGAAGCCATGTATGATATAATTGAGATAGAGCTAAGAGGTGTAAAACAAGCCCTTCACTCTAGCCGCATAGTGTTCAGTGTGCCCCCTCCATCATAAGAAACAGAGTTGGGAGATGAGCCTGCCCAACTCCGCAAAATAGCTGACGTGACCGAAGCTCACCTTCATCACATGCAGGAAGAAAAAAAATAGGTCACATTGGCCTTGAAGAAAGCACAAGAGGAAGTGATAGAGCAATGCTGAGATATGCAGCGGGATAAGGACGAACTCCAAACCAAGTTTGAGGACGACAGAGCACATATCCATTAGGAGAAATAACAGCTGCTTGCAGAGAAGGTTGGAGTTAAAGAAGCAGCCGTAGAGCACTTCACTCTGTGACAGGCTTAGAGAAAATGGAGGAAGACCCAGTGGAGAATCAAGTGACGAAGCTTGCTGAAGCCATTCAACAACTTCAACAGATAGTCACAGAACTAGAGCTACAAACACTGCCAAGCACTCCACAGGAAGTGCGAGACTAGAGAGAAGAAGCTGTCTGGAGCACAGTTGAAAGGATAAAAGTATTAGCCATGGAATGTAAATAGCTAAGCAGTCACAATGCACAGGCTTATGAGCAACTTAATGAGAACCTTGAACTGAAGACACTGGAGTGACAACTCCGGGAGGCAAAGAAACAAGAAACAGTAGTACAAGCGCAGTTGAAACTCCTGTCAGCAGTCGAGAGGATGAAAATATCTCAAGAACAACACACAAATCAACAACAAGTCCATGCCATACAAAGCAGAGTCATGGAAGTAGCTCAGAAGCTCCAACCAGTCGAGGATGCAGCTTTCCTACTTTTTGAGGAGATTGAAGGTCGAGGAGAAGAGATGGAAAAAGTAGTCACTTCGATAGAACAATGCTTAGAGGGACCTGTGAGCGAGGCAGTTATTCAAGAGTTTGTAGAGCAGGAGGCCTTGGCACAACAATAGGTTGAAGCAGCTCGAGCCAATCTCAAGGATTTTGAGGCAGAGCTACCTAGACCATAGTGAATCGGGATGAGTCACAGGTGAGTGTTGGGGGCATGTTGGTCCTTGACAAAGTTTTGGATATCCTTGGTCATGTTTGACCTCTTTTGGGACTTCGACAGGCTGGTCGAAGGCGGAGCGCAAGTCGAAGGCGGAGCGCAAGTCGAAGCAGAGATCGCGGGATCTCGACCCCTTTTTAGGGTAGTTTTTGGGATTAGGGTTTATGTAATGAGTATGGGATGTTGACCCATGGGTTTACCCAGGTTTAGGCCCATTTTGTAATGTATAAATAGATATCTAGGCGATGTAAGAAGAATCCAAGGTGCTAAGTGTGAATACTTGTGGAGGCTTTGTGCATACTATGTGTTAAGACCTGCAGAGATAAGTACAACTGATTGTAAGAAGCATGTGTATAGACTATGTAAGAAGGCTTTGTGCTATGACCTAACTCAGGGAAGGAGGATCTGGTGAGGTGTGCAGGTCTCTTGTCCTATGTGGAGTAGGGTTTTTGGGCTTTGTGATTGTAGAAGATCGACATAAGATAATAAAGGAAGAGAGGAGTTGGTGGACGTATCCCCATGCTGGGGTGAACCACGTGTATCCTGTGTTATGGTTGCTTTGTGAATTATGGTTGCGATATTTTTTATGTGATTAATGCTTAGTTAAATATTGTATGCTTATATGAATATGATAGCTTACTTCCTAATGATGTGAATAAGATGCTAGATCTGATCTATTTCCTTATGTTAAGTGCTTCGATATGTTATATTTGGTTGAATACTGTGTTTCTCTGTAATTAGGGTTTTATCTGTGAAGTAAATACTGGTTGGATACTAATGAATGTTAACTAGTGCCTTGTTAGAGTATTGTAATCACAGATCTGTGTCCCAGCTAAGGTTGCAGACACTGGAGTCCTGCAGCCACCCCTGCCTCTACCTCGCGTGAGACTTCATCTGCTTCGTAGGTGTTGCCAAAAGGGCTGGTAGTTAGGGTTTTGTTGGTGCATTGTCGAGCATTAAACCCCAGGTCTGCCCCTATTCCAACAAAGAACTTGAAGCTAGAGCCATTGTATGTGTTTTAGGATATTACAATTTCCTTTAATGCCTATAGGATTGTACATATTTTGAGCGTCGACTCATATATGGAGTGTAATTATTCATTTATTGTAAAAGTCCTAGTATTAGGATGCTTTTAATTATGATATGAAAGCACTAGAATAGTCTAGAGGGAAGACTTGAGAATCCCCTTCATGTATAAATCAATGTAATCTATTCCCAAAAGAGGTTTCTAAAAAGAGAACTGAGATTGCTGAAAGATACTGAAGGTTGTTGAAATCCTTGTAAATATTTGCTGAAGGAATATATAAGAGTATAATTCCTTTCAATTTCTAAGATTGCTTACCTTTGAGTAATTGGGTAAATTTTATGTTATTTATCTCTGTGTTTGTTTGTGTGTGCATCTAAATGGTTGGTTGAATGGATCCTTAAAATTAATTTAAGTTTCAATTGTTTCTCCTCTGAAATCTTAGTGCAAGGAGTGCACAGTTCCCATGCAAGGAGTGTGGAGGATGAATCGTCTATAGGTTCAAATAGCTCATGAGAGATAGTGTAAGTTTAAGCAGAGTGATTGCAAGGAGTGCACCTATACTTACAGGAGTATAAAATCTCGGAGGGGAGACCAATGAAAAGAGTGCACAGAGTCGACACTTCATTAAGTGTTGTTAGAGCTCATAGGAGAGATAGTGCAAGGAGTGTGCATGTGAATTTTTCATGTCCCAATATAAGAGGAGAGATAGTGCAAGGAGTGTGCAGGTGAATTGTTTTAAGTACAAAGTTCATGAGGGTAGTGAAAAGTGTGCGCCAAGGTTCAAGTCCTTTAAGTGAAAAGGCTCAAGGAAGGATAGAAAGAGTAAGTCCTCAAGAGGGGGAATCCCTTTTGTTTTTTGGTTGAGTGGCCGAGATATATTTGGGAGATATTAGAATCCCTCAAAGTTGTCGGATCAAGGAAAGAAGCATGACTGTTAAGACCCCAAGTCTTTTGGACTTCGCTGCTCCGAGAGTTTTTAAGTTGTTGTTGTAAGGGAGGTAAAATCCCTAATTCTCCAAAGTCCTAGAGTAAATCCACACCATAGATCACTAGGAGAGTGAGAGCCGTTAGATCCTAGAGTGGTTTGGTGATTTGACACTCTGGGAGAAATTGGTTTTTGTAGCACGAAGTAAAGAATTCCCCGAAGTCCCAAATTCTAGAGTAAATCCTGACCATAATTTGTTCGGTACATGTGTCCATATATTTCTGAGTGTTCAGAATTTGGCCATCTGGAAGGTTGTGGGTGAAATTTGGTTTGGTGTGGAAAGTATCGAAGCCCTGATTCCGAGAGTGAATATAGACCATGGATATAGAATAGAATGTGGACTGCAGAGCTCTAAACTCTTTGGGAGTTCGACATTCAGAAATTCGGGAGAAGTTTCTAGTGGAGGTTGGAAAGTCCTAAAGCTTAGAGCCCCAAAGTTTATTTTAGCCATATATAGTGGTAAGGAATTTGGACTATTGATCCTAGAACCCTTCGAGAGTTCATTAGTTTGGTTATTCAGGAGAATTGAAGTGTTGTGTTGGTAAATACTCTAAAGCCCGAAGTTTCAGAGTGTCGAAGTTAATACTGTCAAAGTTTGGCCCAAGGTTTTAAGCCCAAGTTCACGTGCATGACTTCGTTGGAGTAAGAAGACCCTCGTGAATGTGAATTTTCATGCAGTGAGAAAGGAAAAGGCCTATGGTAAGAGATCTAAGGGTTGTGTGAGGACCCAAGAGCCACTTCGACTCCTGTGAAATTCGATCCTAGACCAGGAGGTCATGAGAGCCCCTGTAGGAGGGGTGTCGATTTGCATCAAGTGGTATCAAAGTAGAACCTTTGTTTACAAACAATAGGTAGAGAAGAAGAATATCAGAGCCTAGACAATATTTTTGTATGATACCATCAAGTGGTATTCGAGAAAGAATAAGCTCTATGAGAAGAAATATTTAGAGTTGTGTTTCCAAGGAGACGTAGGGAGAGACCTATAATCAATAAATCTATGGAGAAGGAAATAAGAAAACTTCGTGAAAGGTTGTATTCCATGGAAACAACACATAGGAGAGCACCAGAAGCTGGTGATGTCAGTGAAGATATATAAGAAGAATATGTAGGAGAACACACAACATAGGAGTGATTGATGAGGGATCTTGTCAAGCTGGGAACCAGATCAAATATGGAATTCCCTATGTATGAAGGTAATTTGAATGTAGAATAATTTCTTGACTAGATAAGTTCTTTAGACAAGTATTTTAACTATGGAGATATTAATGATGAAAATAAAGTAAAGAATACAATGACATGCGACCTTATGGTGGGACGAGCTGCAAGATGATAGAAGGAGAAAAAGTAATTCTGATTAAGAGTTGGGATAGAATGGTAGCTAAGCTTATGTATAAATTGATACCCAAGGATTATCAGTTGAATCTGTTTAGAAGGTTGCAAAATATGAGACATAAAGGTTTGTCGGTGAAGGAATATACCGAAGAATTTTATAAGTTGAATATAAGAGCAAGACATAGGGAGAATGATGAAGAAAAAGTTTCTACATATATTAATGGATTTAGGTATGAAATCTAGGATGATATTAGTATGATAACGATAAGGACTGTAGAATATGATTATCAGATAGCCCTGAAAGCAGAAGAAAAACTGGCAAGGAAGCAAAGTCAGAGGAACATAGGGAAGAGTTCTAACATAGGAAGAGGAATCACCAGGGAGAAGTTCCAAAAATCTAGAGGAGAAGCTGGAGGATTTAACAGTCAGACATATAGAGGAGTATACTATATAGGAAGGAATCCTTTTCCAAGAGGTAGAGGAAGAGGCAGAGGAGGAGAAGTGAAGTGTTATGCTTGTGGGAAAACATGGCACATGTCTTGGGAATGTCCTAAAAGGAAGAATGCAGGAGTTGGAGAATCTCATATTTCTAAGGCGCAACAGAGGAATGTGGAGATGGAGATGAAAGAAGAAGCATATAAATAAGGAAGATCACTCATGATGAGGAAAGCTCTCGTAAAGCCAGAAAAAGAGGTATGAGAACTAGTCCATAGAAATAGTTTACTCAGAACTGTTTGCAAGACCAGAGATAGAGTATGCAAGGTGATCATAGATAGTGGGAGAAATGACAACTTGGTATCCACAAAGATGATGGAAAAGATAAATTTGGAGACGACAACAAATCCGAGTCCATACAGTGTGTCATGGTTGCAGAAAGGACATCAATTCATTGTAAGTAGAGAGTGTAAAGTTGGGTTTAAAATTGGTAGTTATAAGGATGAAGTTTTATGTGATGTCATACTAATGGATGTTTGTCATGTTTTGTTGGGGAGACCTTGGAAATATGACAGGAATGTCATACATGATGGAAGGAAGAATACTTATATCTTTGAGAAAAATGGGTGTGAACATATGTTGTTTCCATTAGAATATAAGGGAGTCAAAGAGGAGGTTAGTCCTATAATACTTCTCATGTGTGGGAAGAATCTCTTGAAAGAAGTCAAGAAAGACTAGGAATTGTAGTTTGTTGTTATAGGTAAGACGAGAGTCATCCTTACAAACACTTCTATGAATGATTTGCCTATGAAATTTTAGGAGTTATTGGATGTGTTTGTTGACATTGTGGTGGATGAGTTACCTCCAGGAGAAACTTTTCCGAACAAAGAAACATATAGATTAAACCCTCAAGAGAATGAAGAGGTCAAGGACCAGGTCCAATAGTTTTTGCATAAAGGTCTGATCATAGAAATATTGAGCCCGTGTGCAGTACCAATTGTGTTGAGTCTAAAGAAGGATGGAGGTTGGAGAATGTGCACAGATTCTAGAGCCATCAACAAGATAACCATCATGTATATATTTCCTTTACACATAATGGATGATTTAATGTATTGTTTGAGTGGAGCTAGTTATTTTTCCAAGATAGAATTGAAGAGCGAAATCATCAGATAAGAATGAGAGAGGGAGATGAATGGAAAACAATGTTCAAAACAAATGAAGGACTGCATGAGTGGCTTGTTATACCATTTAGATTAATGAATGCTCCAAGTACATTCATGAGGTTAATGAATGAAGTGATCAGATATTTTATTGGGAAGTTTGTGATCGTTTATTTAGATGATATTCTAGTTTTCAGTAGGACTGAAGAGGAGCATTTAAGACACTTGAAGATGGTGTTGAGAAGGTTGCAACAAGATTTTTTTTTGGTGAATTTGAAGAAATGTTCTTTTATGAAGACATAACTTGTGTATTTTGGATTTGTAATCTCTTCAAATTAACTGAATATGGATCCATAAAAGGTGAGGGCTATAAGAGAGTGGCCTTCTCAAGGAAGTGTGTTTTAAGTAAGAAGTTTTAGTGGGTTAGTGAGCTTTTATAGGAAGTTCATTAGGAATTTCAACAATATTTGCACACCCATACTATATGATCTAAAGAAGGAACATGGTTATTTTGACTGACAAAAGAAGTCGAGAAAGGATTTAGAGTGTTGAAAGAAAATATAGTAGAACAACCTATCTTAATTCTGCCAAACTTTAAGAAGAATTTCCAAGTCAAATGTGATGTAAGTGGAGTGGGCATTGGCGTAGTTTTAAATCAAGATGATAAGCTTGTTGCTTATTTCATTGAGAAGATGAATGATGTTAAGAAGAAGTATTTGACATATGAAAAGGAATTTTATGTTGTGATTCAAGATTTGAAAAAGTGGAGACATTATATTATGCCAACGAAGTTTATTTTGTATACTGACAATCACGCTTTGCAGTTCATAACCCGACAAGAGAAATTGAACCAGACACACACCAAATGGGTAAAATTCATGCAAAATTTTACTTTTGTCATTAATCATATTAGTGGGAGTGCTAACAAAGTTGTATATTCTTTGAGCAGAAGATGTTTAATCTTGCAGGAATTCCAAGTGGAGACTTTGGGATTTGAACACCTTGAGGAGATGTACTAGAAGACCCAGATTTCAAGGAAGATTACGAAGCATGTGAAAGTCCTTTGTTAAGGGATAGAAATCAATGGATGTAGTATATGATCCAAGAAGGACTATTATTGAAAGGAAGAAAATTGTGTATCCCAAGATGCTGAATGAGGGACAATTTGTTGAAGGAGAAACATAGTGGAGGATTGGATGGACATTTTGGCCATGATAAAACATATGCATAGTTTATTTCTTCTTACTATTGGCCAGGAATGAGGTATGATGTGAAGAAGTTTGTGGATAGATACGGGATTTTATAATATCCTAAAGGACAGCAACAAAACACATGATTGTATCAACCATTTCCTATTCCATACAGGGCGTAGGATGCTATAAGTATGGATTTTGTTTTGGGATTTCCAAGAACCCAGAGGGGAAATGATTGAATCTTTTTGGTGGTTGACAGATTTTAAAATATGGCACATTTTATACCATGTCACAAAACTGGTGATGCGAATTTGTTTTTCAAAGAGATTGTGAGATTTCATGGATTACCCAGGAGTATAGTCTCAGATAGAGATACCAAATTTGTGGGACACTTTTGGAGGACTTTGTTAACCGTAGCATCCTCAAATAGATGGATAGACTGAGGTAGGTAATATAAGCTTAGGGAATATGCTAAGGAGTTTGGTAATTGAACATAACAGTCTGTGTCATCAAATTTTTCCTCAAGTAGAGGTTTCATATAACGATTCACCAAACAGGAGTACTGGTAAGAGCCCATTCCAGATAGTATATGGAATGCATCCAAGAGGAATTTTAGAATTGAGAGATTTGGGACAAGATGAATTTCGAAGTGCAGGAGCAGAGGATTTTTCTGCAGAAATGAAGAAGTTACATGATAAAAAACAAAAGATAGCTACATGATAGTAGCCAGAGATACAAGAACAAAGTAGACCAGAGAAGAAAAGAGGGGAATTTTCAGATTGGAGACCAATTCTTGGCACACCTGAGGAAGGAGATATTTCCAAGAGGGAAATATAATAAGCTAAAGATGAAGAAGATAGGACCTTGTAAAATACTCAGAAATTTTGCTACAAATGCTTACGAGATTGAACTTCTAGAGGATATTGGATTTTCACGAATATTTAATGTATCATACTTATACCCTTACAAGATGGATGACATATAAGGGACAAATGGTCAATAGGAGCTTCAGTTGAAGTGACATATTCCCATAGTAGAGAAGCCACAAATAGAAAATATCTTAGATCAGAGAATTTCTAAGAGAACCAAGAGAAAAGTTTACTATGAATATCTGGTTAAATGGGAGAATCATCCAGTAGAAGATGCCAGTTGGATAACTGAAACCGACATCCAGAAGCATGGAAAGATAGTGGAGGATATCATGGACAAGAGTCCACGAATATTTTTCCTAGAGGAGTATGATGCAGGAGCATCACCATAATCATTTAGTGAGGTAAGGTGGAGGATGAATCAACATCCAACGCAGTGCACTTAACTAGTTTGGATTCCAAGGAGGGCGCGTCACTTTAAATTTTGAATACTTGTAATTAAAGATCCCATGAGATCTTGAATCTAGAGCCATTGTATGTGCTTCAAGAGATTGTAATTTCCTTTAATGTTTGTAGGTTTGTACATATTTTGAGCTCCAACTCATATCTGGATTGTAATTATTTACTTATTGTAATAATCCTAGTGGTAGGATGATTCTAATTATGATATGAAAGCACTAGAATAGTCTGGAGGGAAGGATCGAGAAGCCCCTTCATGTATAAATCAATGTAATATATTCCCAAAAGAGGCTACTGCAAAGAGAAATGATGTTGCTGAAAGAAGAAGCTGAAAGCTACTGAAGGCTATTGAAATCCTTATAAATGTTTTCTGAAGGAATATAGAAGAGGAGAATTGCTTTCAATTTTTGAGATTGCTTACATTTGAGTAATTGGGTAAATGTTATGTTATTTATCTCTTTGTTTGTGTGTGTGTGCATCTAAATGGTTGGTTGAATGAATCCTTAATGTTAATTTAAGTTTCAATTATTTCTCTTCTGAAATCTCAGTGCAAGGAGTGCACAGTTCCCACACAAGGAGTGCGGAGGTTGAACTATCTACAGGTTCAAATAACTCAGGAGAGATAGCGTAATTTTACAAAGAGTGAGCACAAGGAGTGCACCTATACTCACAAGAGTATAAAATATTGGAGGGGAGACTAGTGCAAAGAGTGCATAGATTCGACACTTTGTTAAGTGTTGATAAATCTTAGAGGAGATATATCACAAGGAGTGTGCAGGTGACTTTTTCAAGTCCCAAGCTCAGAGGAGAGGTAGTGCAAGGAGTGCGCATGTGACTTCTTTTAATTCAAAAGCTCAGGAGGGGAGCGCAAACTGTATGCCAAGGTTCGAGTCCTTTAAGTGAAAAGGCTTAAGGAGGGATAGCGAGAGTAAGTCATCGAGATGAGGAATATGTTTTGTTTCTTGGTCAAGTGGAAGAGATCTGTTTGGGAGATATCAAAATCCATCACAAATGTCAGATCTGTTGGACAACTGAGAGGGGGGGGGTGAATCAGTTGTTACTGGGCTTAAACAATATTCCTATTTTAAAATCTTTGCAGAAACACTGAAGGACATTCACAATAGTGTAGGGAAGTAAGCAATAACATATTCAGAATCAGTCACACACATGTGATACACACAGAGACAGATATTTCCTGAGGAAACCCATAAAGGGTAAAAACCTCTTTTTCTTTATATGATAAGTAATAGTTACATTCTTTACATTATCATACATATGAGCACCAACTCATAATGAGGCTACACCCTCTATTTTTCAAGCTGCAACTTGCTAAGAGCACCAACTCTCTATTTTCTCTAGCACCCACTAGAAGGAAGCACCAACTCCCTAGTTTCTCTAGCACCA
>ML778196.1:786345-797064 GCA_009831015.1 Picea engelmannii | reverse complement strand
CTGAGAGCACCAACTCTCTGTTTTCTCTAGCACCCACTAGAAGGAAGCATCAACTCCCTGGTTTCTCTAGCACCAACTAGAAGGAAGCACCAACTCCCTGGTTTCTCTAGCACCAACTAGAAGGAAGCACCAACTCCCTGAGTTTTTCCAGCACCAATTGGATGGAAGCACCAACTTCCAATCATACATGCACCAACCTGTATAACAGAGAACAAGAGTTCTCCCTTGCACCACCCTGCCACCCTGGTTTCTCTGGCTGCAACCAGATGGAAGCTACAACTCCCTGTGTTCAAGCACCCACTTGAACCTATGAAGAAAAAAATACTCCCTAGCACCTCCCTTCCACCCGAAAATATCAATTCCTTGTTACTAAAACTTATTACAGTGATATAAAGTTATTCAGTGGCTTACCAACCTTGTCGCTGTTCTTTTACACTGCTCTGTCCTGTCTGCATCAGTGTCTTCTGCACACCCCTTGCACTTTCTGTTCTTCTGCATTTTATGCTCTCTGTGCTATATCCTTTCAATGCAACATTCCTCTACTATTTATTTCTACTCTTGTGCTCTGCCTCCTTGCTCACACTTCAATCATTCTACACAGCGACCACAACAACTCCAACAACAAAAACGACCTCTTCTCTTCTCTGTGCTGTGTATTTATAGCTTCTGTGCATCTTGTGCATGCAATATTCTCCATTCCTCTGCATGCTCATTCCGTGCCAATCTCCTCCACATCTCAAGTGCTCTGCGTGATCATCATCGCGAATCTTTGACTTCTTTGGCAGTTCAAACACGCGTTCAGCATCACTGGGTGTTATGCTGAGATTCCTCAGCCTCTCTGGTAGTTGAGACTCTTCATCTTCTTTGGCATAGTCGAGCTTATCCTTTCTGTTTCAGTTACAGGTTCCAACCCTCATCCAGCTGTCAATTTCCTCCACAAATTGTCTTCATTCCACTGGAAGATTCCATGTGACTCTTCATCTCCTCTGGAAATCACACCGAAGTCTCTTTGCATCCTCTCGTAGAAACCATCAATGGTTTCTAGCAGTTTCACTATGTTGTGCAACAGTAGCCCTCCGATCTTGTTCAAATTCACCTGCACTGTTGGATTGAATCCATGGGATATTGCATTCATTTCGGCATTTCAGCATTCGACAATTCTGTGCTGAGTGTCTCGACACTTCATTTCGTGATCTCCAAAGTTCCGATACAGAACTTTTCTGCACTAGCTCCTTCCCCAATATGACTATGGTCATAACCAAGCACCTATGTAAAAATCGCTTTTTGCGAATTTGCGTTTCATGAATCTAGAGATGAGGCATCTTGACTTTCCAAGTCGTGATCTCCAAAACCCCGAAATGGAGCTTATATGGACTGACTCCTTCCCTTCTCGTGACCATGGGCTGTGACCACAGCCTTATGCATAAGGTGCTTTCACGATTTCGCATTTCATGAGTCTGGAGATGAGACATCTTGACTCTCCAAGTCGCGATCCCCGATACCCTGAAAAGGTGTGGGATCAACGGTCCTGATGAGAGCTTCATTCAATGGTTGCGATTGAATTGCAATTTCGTATATCGCGAAATCGACATTCTTGTTGCATTGTTTACTTGCCTCTTCATGTTGCGATCCCCGATACCCTGAAATGGCATGGAATCAATGATCCTAATCAGAGCTTCATTCAACGACTGCGATTGGATCGCAATTTCACATATCACGAAATCAACATTCTTGTTTCATTGTTTACTTGCCTCTCCATGTTGTGATCCCCGATACCCTGAAATGGCGTGGGATCAACGGTCCTGATCAAAGATTCATTCAACGGCTGCGATTGGATCGCAATTTCACATATCGTGAAATCGACATTCTTGTTGCATTGTCTACTTGCCTCTCCATGTTGCGATCCCCGAAACTACGATATGGAGTTAGATCAACGGTCCATATCTGAGCTTGATTCTACAGCTGCGATTGAATCGCAATTTCTCATATCACGATATCGGGATTCCTGATGTTAATAATATTTGACATGTTCAACTCGCGATCCTTGAAACTCTGACATGGTGTAAATCTGCTGATGTCACATGTGTTAAATAACTGCCACGTGTCACCCTGATTCATGACTTACATGTGCTTGGAATGTTGAATTAGTCTGACACTTGTCATTACCTGGTTGTGCCACGTGTTCCTAGCTGACGTGGTTTGCTGACGTGTGTTAGATCGACGGTCCAAATGTGATCTTGATTTGATGGCTTAGATTACGTCACAAATTTGCATATCGCGAAATCGGGATTTCTGTGGATGATATTACTTGTCATCTCCAACTCTCGATCCCCGAAACTTCAACAGGGACTGGAATCAATGGTCCAGATCAAACCTTGATCTGACGGCTCAGATTAAGTCACGATTTTTCATATCGCGATTACACCCACTTCTCCTTGCACTTTAAAGAACGTACATGTTCTCCTCGATCCAATGGTGGTCGGACCCCACGCTCAGATCTAATGCCTGAGATCTATCCTCCTCTTCCACGTGCTCTTCTTGTCTATATTCAGATCTAACGACCCTCGTTTTATCGGTAATTTTGGATGGGATCTAACGAACATAAATGCTTCTCAACCTTTACTCTTCAACATGCTCTTATTCAGATCTGGCGGCCATCGAGAATTCAGGAAAATGAACACAGTTGTTGCTCTTCCCCGATTATCATTGCACCGCTGATCATCGCTGATGTACTCAAGCCATCATCACTACTGTACTTGCCATCAATGACAAGTCTACGTTGCCTGTAACAGGTTCAAATAACTCAGGAGAGATAGTGTAATTTTACAAAGAGTGAGCACAAGGAGTGCACCTATACTTACAAGAGTATAAAATATTGGAGGGGAGATTAGTGCAAAGAGTGCATAGATTCAACACTTTTTTAAGTGTTGATAAATATTAGAGGAGATATATCACAAGGAGTGTGCAGGTGACTTTTTCAAGTCCCAAGCTCAGAGGAGAGGTAGTGCAAGGAGTGCGCATGTGACTTCTTTTAATTCCAAATCCCAGGAGGGGAGCACAAACTGTACGCCAAGGTTCGAGTCCTTTAAGTGAAAAGGCTCAAGGAGGGATAGAGAGAGTAAGTCCTCGAGATGAGGAATATGTTTTGTTTCTTGATCAAGTGGAAGAGATTTGTTTGGGAGATATCAAAATCCATCACAACTATCAGATCAAGGAAAGAAGAACAACTTTTAAGACCCTAAGTCCTTCAGACTTTGCTGCTCAGGAAATTTTTAAGTTGTTGTTGTAAGGGAGGTATAATCCCTGAAGCTCCAAAGTCCCGAAGTGAATATACACCATAGATCACTGGGAGAGTGTGAGCCATTGGATCCCTGAATGATTCAGTGATTCGACACTCTGGGAGAAATTGGTTGTTGTAGCATGGAGTAGATAATTCCACGAAGTCCCAAGTTTTAGAGTAAATCCTAATCCTCAGTTGTTTGGTACACGTGTCCATAGATTTTTGAGTGTTCGAAATTCAACCATCTAGAAGGTTGTGGGTGAAAGTTTTTTTGGTGTGAAAAGTGACAAAGCCCTGAAGCCTGGAGTGAATCTAGACCATGGATCTAGAATAGAGTGTGGACTGTCTATCTCTAAACTCTTCCGGAGTTTGACATTCGACAATTCGGGAGAAGTTGCTAGTGGAGTTTGGAAAGTCCCGAAGCCCGTAGCCCCGAAGTTCCTTTTAGCCATAGATCATGGAAAGGACTATGGACCGTTGATCCCAGAACCCTTCAAGAGCTTGTCAGTTTGGTTATTTGGAATAATTAGAGTGTTCTATTGGTAAATCCTCCAAAGCCCAAAGTTTCAGAGCGTCGAAGTTAACATTGTCAAATTTTATCCCAAGGTTTTAAGCCCGAGGTCACATGCATGACTTTGTTGGAGTAAGGAGACCCTTGCGAATACAAATTTTTGTGTAGTGAGAAAGGAAAATGCATGTGGTAAGAGATCTAAGGGTTCTGTGAGGACCTAAGAGCCACTTCGACACCTATGAAATTCAATCCTAGACTGGGAGGCCACATGAGATCCCATAAGAGGGGTGGGGGTTTGCATCATCATGATAGGAATGGTGCAAGAGGGAAGATACTAATAGTTGAAATGACCTTGCCAGGTAGTACCCTGTTAATTTAAAGAAATGAAGACCCTGAAATGTCCTTACCTCGAGAGATTTGATTACCAGTTGTAACACCTGGGTTTTGAACCCCCATTTTAAATAATGTATTGTTACAATGCTGAGAGGTCAGAGTGATCAAAGAATTATTAAAAGGCCAGTGTGCCCAATAAATGTGATTTTTTTTTATCATTATTAATAATAAATACATCGCTGGCTCCCAGACGAACAAGGACTAGAGTTATAGGGGGTTATGATTCCACAAGAGAGAGGGATTGAGGGGATAAATGTTTATTTCCTATTTTTAATTACCCTTTTGTCTAAAGGAGTGGATCAGTTATGTGAGCTTCTTGGGGGACGCCAGGAGGTTCTTGATTCCCCACAAATTTACTTAAAACTGCCCCTGTTCTGTTGGGGGGTTGTCTGATTTCTCATTGGTTCGTTGGCTCGTTTTCTCCTTCACTTATTATTTCATTCCATTCTTTCCCTCACACATTCATTCACTGATTTTTCATTTTTTCACACCTTGGGTGGAGATATCACTCCATTTATTTCCGTCACCCCTTCATCTTCCTCATACGTGTCTTGGCTTGGGAAAGGAAAACAAATTGCTGAAGAGAAACCATGGTATCCTTGGTTGTAGAGGTCGCTGGTGTAATCCAACCATGACTTGAGGCCTACACGTCTAAGATGCATTGGCCTATATCCAGCTTTGTTCATAGCTGTGAGTCTTGAGAGTTCCATCATGGAGATTCTGGACCAGTTGCGTTGGAGCTCTGGAAGGAGAAGGACTGCCTGAGGGACTGCATAGAAGAGAAGGGTGGAGGTCCATTCTCTTGGGTGGTGCAGGATGGGTAGAAGAGAGTTGGGTACTTGTATTGTTGTGAGTGCTAGGAAATCTTGTGAGAGATTGAGTGTTGACTGGTTCGACAAGCCAAGTAAAACTATGGAACTGCCCTTGTGGATTCATAACCCTGGCTTGGGGGTGACACTGTTGTTGAGATCTCAAGAAGTAGTTTCTACGGTTGGGTGGAACATCCTTGGTCTGCATCCAGTTGGTGTCATCTTTTATAAAGATAAGTGATCTCTGTTATGCTATTATTTATTTATATATGAATGTATTCTTTTGTGTATTTAATTATCGTTTAATTGAATCTTTGGAATATGCATGCTTGTTGGTTATTGTTGTGCATGTTGTTAGATATTTTATTTTATGTGTTCTTATTAATTTAAAAAGGTATCGGTAAGAGAAAGAAGTCTAAGGGTGGGCTTGAAGGTAGCGTACCCTGGCTTGTGGGTGGCCGGGGATGTTATAGATTGGTATCAGAGCTTTTGGTTGAAACATAGGGCTGGTATGGGCTGGGTCTATTAGTCAAAGTCTTGTGGTTGAGATCAAATTCTGATCGTGAAGTTGAAAATATCAAGAGGAATGGCATTTCAGAATCTACGTAGGAGCTAGAATGTCAGGTATCCTTTGTAAGGGTTCTAAGGATCGTGACTGTCCCTTTAGAATTTGGGAGTGATCGCCATTGTGGGATGAAGAGAGATCTGGGATCATTGGATTAGAGGGAAGATGAACAAGGATTATCTGATGAAGGAAAAGCAAGGGTTAAGTTACAACCATCAGATCTAATTAGAGAGAAATCGACAGTGGGGAGACATTACGGGGATCAGGAAGAAAATTAAAGTTTATGCAAGTTGTGAGCCCACAATCACTCATGATAGTTGATCTTTCTAGATCAATAGATCAACGGTGGATATTGATCCCACTACGGACAAGCATCTTCTCTTTGCAGAGATCGACAAGGAAATTAAAGAGTGAGTGAGTTAAGTCTCCTCAATAACTCATGGTCGTTGATATTCAAATAGGGGACACATATCAGGTGATCTTTTACTCCAAGAGGAAGCAAGAAGAATTTGAGTGAGTAAAGGACTCCCGAAGCCCTGAAGCCCAAAGTTCATATGGACCGTCCATCAACAAGGACATGCGACACCATATCTCTCACTTCAGAGACTTATTAATCCATAAGGTTTTGTAGAGTGAAGCACTAGGGAAAGAAATACACGAAGTCTCTAATTCTGGAGTTAATATGGACCATCCGATAGTGGAGACATGTGTCGACATATTGGCCAGTTCGAGAATTTAGAGTTCGGGAGAATTGGAGTGTTCTAGTATGGAAACTCCCAAAGCTCGAAGTTTCGAATCCCGAAGAGTCAAAGTGGTGGGCAATGATGATGTCCCCTGGAGGTGATGTGGACCCCGGAAGGTTAAGAAGTTTGAAAATTTAGAGTTTGGGAGACATGAGGAGTGGAAGCATAAAATATTCTGAAGCCTAAAATTTTGAAGTGACGTGGCTCGCAGACAATACCTGGGATGACGTGGACAGATGGGATGTGTGCCACATGTCAACGAGTTTTGAACATGTGGAGGATTGAAATTTCAGTTAGAATGTGACACATGTTACTTGCTTGATTGGGCCACGTGTTCGCTTCTAATATTTCACCACATGGCGACAGATCATGCAGTTTAGAGACTGGGCACTCCAGAGGAAAAATATGTGACAGTTTGTGTTGGTTCAAGAACTCTCGAAGGTTGGCATACATATCGATCATTGATCACAAAAGACACACGAAAGTAGATCTCGCAGCGGTTCGAAGGATCAACACTCTGGGAGAAATTGAAGGCGAAGAGTTTGAAACTCGTGAAGCTCAAAGAGCCGAAGCGATTCACAGTCATTGATCTGTGAGAGAAAAGCATCGACGGATCATTGATTTCAGGTGAAAGCACTTCAAGGGAAAGTGAAGGTGGAGAGTTTCAAACTCCCGAAGCTTGAAGAGCTGAAGTGATTCATAGCTGTCGATCTATGGGAGGACACACATTGAAAAATCATGAACTCTGGGTGGAAGCATTCTAGGAGGAAGCAAGCGGGGGAATTTCAGACTTTCGAAGGCCGAAGTATTGAAGTGGCTGTTGATTTTAGGTGGAAGCATGGCACCTGATCTAGAAGTTTGGGTATGGAGTACTCTAGGGGAAAGCGGAGGTTGAAAGTGTCAAACTCCCGAAGAATAGAGTCCCGAAGTGGATCTCGATCATTGATCATGAATGAGGATGAGGACTGTTGATCTGGTCCTGGCTGAAGGTTTCAAAGTTGTGAAGGCCTAGGAGGGTAAGCCTTGGGTCACAACCCATGGTCACAAGTGAGGAAGGAGGTAGCGCCTGTCAGTGTGAGATTGTAATAGGGCACTAACGAAGAAGGATCTATGGATAGTTGTTGATCTGTGAACGAAAAATTGATGGTGGGGGACCATTGTGGGGAGAGGAGGAAAAATTGGTGGATGTGCTAGTTCACAACCCGCTATTTTCCAGCGTCATTGATCTCGACGGGACAAGGGATCAATGACCTCGATTTAAAGGAGATTTCGGTGAGCACTTTTCCGATTGTGGGGATAAAACTCTCTGATAAAGAGTGATCACGTTATCAGCTTGCAATTATTGTTGACCATCGATCTCAGCCCTCAATCTATTTTCAATCACACGATCTCCGATATAGTAATTTCTAACACAGAAAGCGCCAGGAAGGATTTGGCCACAGTTTTGAGCTGTGATCACTTGGGGAAGTGGTTTGAAGGGAGTTACTGCGCATAATTAAATTTTGTATCATCTAAGGGATAACATGGAAGTGTTATATGGTGTAGATTGATACATATATGTTCTTCATGAATTGAGAAGAAAAAGGACCTGTAGCATTGTTGATAAATTTTGTTTATCATATGCATAATTCTAACAAAATGGTCACTTGCAAATTTTGCAGAATTAAGAGATTAAACATATCATCTCGGAATGAAGATTCGAGATATGGGAGAAGGTGGGGAAGCCTCCCACCATGAAAGAGAGGTCGAAGTCCAGAATACCAGTGTTGGTAATGCAGAGACAGAGTCCAATGGATGCAAGGGAAGAGGAGAGTAGGAAACATTAATAGAAACTATAAGAAGTTTGAAAATAGAAGTGCAGAGATACAAAGAATAAAATGAGAGAGTGATTAAAGAGAAAATTAAGATAAATTCTCAAGTTCTGCAGATCTTAAATCAGTTTCTGAGGCAAACGAAGAAGGGATCAAACTCAAAACAAGAGGAAGAAGGTAGGTTTCGTGAAATAAGAGAGGATATTGGAAGAGATGGTTATTCAAGAAGCGCTAACAAAACACGTACACACCACTCACCTCCTTACTCAGAAAGAAATTTTTATGCATCGGAAGATTCCATAAGCAGTCTAGAGGTGTCTCTTGTTAGGCACCAGAGAAGGAGACAGGAAGTGGACAATTTTCAAGGAGTGTTGAGGAAGCTTAAGACACCCTCCTTCGATGGTGAAAAATAAAAGGAAGATGATGTTGAAGCATGGTTGCTTGGACTCAGGAGGTATTTTTAATTTCATATCTATTCATCAAACCTGGAAGCCAAGATTGCCACCTACCATTTACATAGGAAAGTTACAATGTCGTGGGATCAATTGAAGCAAGTTGAACATATTATTGAGAGTAGGATCACTTGGAAGCGGTTCAAGAAGTAATTCCAGAAGGAGTACCTCTCAGAGCATTTCTATGACAATAAAATGTAGGAGTTCTTTGAACTCAGGCTGGGAAACATGACTATGGTAGAATATGAGAAGTTGTTCCTGGGATTTTTAAAGTATGTCAGGTTCATTGATGATGAGAAGGTGAAAATACAAATATTTCTAAGTGGACTGTTAGCCTTTTATAAAGAAAAGATTAGGTATGATGAGCCCAAGACCTTGATTGAGGCCATCAGGAAGGATAAATACCTGTATGAGCAAGGCCAGGGAAGAGAATCCCTACATAAATATTGGAAGGATAAGAATAAGGAGAAGTATGATTAGAGGAGGAAAGGATTCAAACCTCCCTTCAATAGGAATGAGCCTAATAGAAATCATCAAGATTAGTATGCTAAGGGTGAATCCAAGAAATAAGACTCCTTGGGAAAAAAGGGAATAACACCAATCCAAAGTTTGGTATGCAAGGAAGATCACCTATACAAGGATTGACTACACAAAAAAGACAGAGAGAAGGATGTCGACAGTGTTCAAGAGGCTGCAATAGTCGAAGATATGGGAAGAATCTATGCAACTTTAGATGATTGACAAGAAGAGTACCAGTCCAATATGATCGAGGTGGAAGGTAAGATAATAAATCATCATGTTTCTATTTAATCGATTCAAGAGCAAGTCGTTGTTACATTGATCCTAAAATAATGGATATATTACATTTGGAAAAAAGTAAGCTTAGAAAATCAAGTTTGGTTCAGTTAGCCACTGGAACCAAAAGGAGAATCCATGATATGGTCAGAAGTTGTTTCATAAGTCTTAATGGCGTCAATACTAGTTTTGATTTGAATATCATACCCTTTGGGTCTTATGATATTCTAATTGGAATGGATTGGTTGGAAAAGCATCATGCTATCCTAGATTGTCATAGAAAGACATTTACCTGTCTTTATGAAGATGGAAAACATAACACTGTGAAAGGATTTCCAGGACCCATCTCTATAAGGGAGATTTCAGCCTTACAACTGAAGAGATGTTTTAGAAAAGGATGTCAATTGTATGCGGCTCATGTGGAAGAGCCATAAAATATAAAGGGGAAAAGCCTTGAAGATTTATCGGTACTACATGAATTTGAAGATGCATTCCAAGAAATACCAGGGTTTCCACCAAGAAGGGAGATATATTTCTCAATTTATTTAGTGCCTGGAGCTTCCCCGGTGTCAAAAACACCTTACAAAATAAGCACACCAGAGTTAAAAGAATTACAAATGCAGTTGGAGGAATTGTTGAAGAAAGGGTACATACATCCAAGTGTTTCACCTTGGGAAGAGACAATAATTTTTGTCAAAAAGAAGGATGGAACCTTGAGGTTGTGTATTGAATTTCGACAACTAAACAAGTATACTATAAAGAAAAATTATCCTTTACCCATAATTGATGACCTCTTTGATCAGCTAAGAGGAGAAAATATATTTTTGAAGATTGACCTGAGGTTAGGAGACCATCAGGTAAGGATAAAGGAAGAATACATTCATAAGACAACCTTTAGAACTAGGTATGGGCATTATGAATTTGTAGTGGTGCCATTTGGAATGACCAATGCACCAACTATATTTATGTGCTTAATGAATGGCATATTCAAAAATTATTTGGATAAGTTTTTCATAGTGTTCTTGGATGACATACTTATCTATTCTAAGTCTGAAGAGGTGATCCAGGTGGATATCGGTGGCCACCCACCTTTTCCAACTGGCTCAAAACAGTTTTCTGGCCATTTTGGCAATTTACTATTTTTAGCAGTTTTTCAGGTCCTGAACTTCTGGAGCCGTTTTGAGGCCCTAAACGACATTTTTTGGGGTATGTTGCGGTGCAAAATTCCATCATGGAATTTTGTCAAAAATGTTGTAGTCCTCGGATAAATCTTTCCAACGAGCTATCATACGCCTAAAACGGAGATCGTATGCAAAAGCTACGACCCCGGGAAGTTGATGCACTAACTTACCCAAACGGG
>ML778196.1:740657-768704 GCA_009831015.1 Picea engelmannii | reverse complement strand
TCTACCACATCCCAGACATCTGCACCTAAAGCCATTATGTAGGTTCTCATTCTAACTTTCCAGAAGGCAAAGTTTGTTCCATTGAACAGAGGGGCCTTATTGGTTGAATTTCCTTCATGGCTTGACATGATTAAGCTCTAGGATCTACCCTTAGATAAAAGGGGCCGGCTTTGATACCAATTGTTGAACAACTGAGAGGGGGGGGGGTGAATCAGTTGTCCCTGAGCTTAAACAATTATTTTTTAAAATTCTTTGTAGAAACACTAAATGATGATCACAATAATGCAGAGAAATAAACACAGGCACATTCAACATCAGTCACATATATGAGAACCACAGAGATAGATATTTTCCAAGGAAACCCATACAAGGTAAAAACCTTTTTTTCTTTATATGATAAGTAATAATTACATTCTTTACATTATCATACATATCATCACCAACTCATAATGAGGCTACAACCTCTATTTTGCAAGCTGCAACTTGCAAAGAGCACCAACTCTCTGTTTTCTCTAGCACCCACTAGAAGGAAGCACCAACTCCCTGGTTTCTCTAGCACCAACTAGGAGGAAGTACCAACTCCCTGAGTGTTTCCAGCACCAACTGGATGGAAGCACCAACTTCCAATCATACAGGCACCAACCTGTGTAACAGAGAACAAGAGTTCTCCCTTGCACCACCCTGCCACCCTGGTTTCTCTGGCTGCAACAAGATGGAAGCTACAGCTCCCTGTGTTCAAGCACCCACTTGAACCTCTGAGGACAACAGTCCTCCTGAGCACCTCCCAACCACCTTGAAATATTAATTCTTTGTTACTCAAACTTATTACAGTGATATAATGTTCAACAATGGCTTACCAGACTGATCACTGTTCTGTTGCATTTTGTTACTCTGTCTGCCTCATTGCCTTCCTGCACACCTCACTTGCACTGTCTGTTCTTCTGCCTTTTAAGCTTTGTTCACCATACCCATTCACTCCACAGATCCTCTTCTGTTCAATTCAGCTGCTACACTCTCCTTCTTCTTCACACATGAATCACCTTCACCAGCTACAATCACAGCAAACTCCAACAGCAAAAATCAACGGCCATTCTCTTTCTCTTCTCTGTACTGTGTATTTATAGCTTCTGTGCACCTTGTGCATGCAATGTTCGCAATTCCTCTGCATGCTGACTCTGTGTCTTTATCCTCCACCTCTCGAGTTGTCTATTTGATCATCATCATGACTCTTCATCTTCTCTGGTGGTTCGCCCCACGTGTCTAGCATCACTGTTTGTTATCCTGAGATTCCTCAGCCTCTCTGGCAGTTTGAGACTCTTCGTCTTCTCTGTGACAATCGATCTCACCTTCTCTGTTTCAGTTACAACCTCAATCCCCATCTATATATCACTCCCTTCTAAGAATAGTATTCCTTCACCAGAAGAAGCTTGGAGACTCTTCATCTCCTCTGCCGATCACACAACGGTCTCTTCGACTTCTCTAGCAGTCGTCATCAATGGTTTCTGGCAGTCTCATTGCGTTGTGCGTTGGTAGCCCTCCGATATTGTTTAAATTCATCTACATCGTTGGATATGCGGAAAGAAAATCTAGACGGTCAGTATCTATGCTCTCAGATCTATGGTCGGGATTCGATTTCGGAGCCCCCATGCCATTCTATCTTTAAGCGGAGGGGGGGGGGGTCCAGAATTGGGTGTGCATCTCTCGAGCGGTCATGATTAAAGTATCCAGATCAACGACTCTCATGCGATTCTGGACCCCCCTTTCCTTTCTGTCTTTAATACGGGGGGGGTCTGGAATGGTGGAGTATTGACGAAGGGCCCCACTCCTGTCGTGTCACCTTCTGTATCATTCTCCACCTGACTGTGCGACAAGGCTCGGCTCCTCCTTGTCCTCTGACATCTGTCCATCTCTCGCTGTTGTGACCAAGGGCTGTGACCACAGCCTTATGCATAAGGCGCTTTCACGATTTCGCATTTTGCGAGTCTGGAGATGAGACATCTCGACTCTCCAAGTCGCGATCCCCGAAACTCTGATATGGAGTTACATCAACTGTCCAGATCTAAGCTCTATTCAATGGCTGCGATTGGATCGCAATATCGTATATCGCAAAATCGACATTCTTGCTGTCAAGAGTTTTTGTCACCTCAAAGTCCCGATTCCCGATACTCCATGATGAAAATCAACGGTCCAGATTTGTCCTCGATCCAACGGTCGAGATTATATCGGGGTATCGCATATCGTGATTTCTCAAGTCCTGTGGTTATTATTCTTTGAATTCTTCAACTTGCGATCCTCGAAACTCCGACAAGGACTGGGATCAACAGTCCAGATTTAATCTTAATTTGACAGTCGATATTAAATCTCTATTTCAGATATCATGATTTTGAGAGGTTATGGAACATCGTTCCTTTGACTCTCCAGTCAGCGAACTGATGATCTATCCCCACGTGTCCTGACTAAAGATGGACGGTCTTCCTACTTTCGGGATTTTGTGAGCCTATTTTCTCCTTGCACTTTAAACATTGTGCAGGTTTTCCTTGATCCAACGGTGGTCGGATCCTACGCTCTGATCTAACGCCTGAGATCTATCCTCCTCTTCAGCGTGTGCTCTTCTTGTCTTTATTCATATCTGACGGCCCTCATGCTGTTGGGAATTTTGGATGGGATCCAACGATTAGTGACGCTTCTCCCCACGTTGTTCCTGTTTGTTCATCGATGCACACTCTGATCCTGCCATCTTCACTGTTTTACTTGCCATCACTGACAAGCTACCTGTTAAACATTTGCCAACATAATTAACTCTTATATACTCTATGCATTGAAAGGAAATACATAGGTTTGCATGGTTTGTATGGTAGTCTCTATATTCAACAAATAGTTGTAAGTATTTTTTCTATATAAATCTTGGGAGATGATTGTGTATATTTGTTTGAGTATGTAAATAACTCAAAAACTCAACTATGTCTCAAGTGGAAAGATGAACCCAAATCTCGGTGTGACTGTATATTCTATGGTATGATGAAATAGAGGTAGTATTGGGATCCTTGTAGCAAGTGAATACTTTCAGGTTATGATGAAATAGAGGCATGTTGGGTAAGAAAAGGAATTCCTTGGACTTAGTTGAGAACTCTTGAAAACTTAGAAGTCTTGAAAAGGATTGGATAAAACCCTCGTGAAATTTGGCTAAATATTGGGCCATACTATTAAGCCAGAGAAAAACCCTTGTTTTTCCTCGGAGGATCATTACTATCGATTTGGTATGGAGGTTATATTTGGACCCTTTATCGATGTAGGGCGATATATTAAATTTCGAGCATCAATTTGGCAAGATAATATATCCTAACCGTTCATCCTAGGGTGCCATTCGGGTTAAAACATGAATGTGAGCTCTGACAAGGAGACTCTGAGGTGAGATCCAAACCCTTTATCAGAGCAAGGGTAGATTTGATTTGAGCCATCGATTTATGGTAAAGACCAATAGTCTCCTTGGTGAGTGATAAATTCTTGTTTAACCTTGGATGGGTCATAGCTGTCGATTTGGCGCGACGCCAAGATTCGACCGTTGATCAACGCGGAGACAAGACTTAGGCTAGACTAGATCTCAATTTTCGATCTGGTGAGATAAAATGATCTTATCCATTCTTCGAGGGAAGTTTTTTGGAGTTAGTTGCAGACCCAGAGGAGATGCATTCCGAAGGAAGAACTTTGAGGGATGATTAAGACCATAGATCGACGAAAGGAAGATCATATCGTAGTCGTTGGTTTGAGATATAATCTTGAGAATCAAGGTGGACCATACACCCGATGATGATGGGTCAAATGGAAATAGGTCCACATGGCATATGGAGATTGGTCCACATGTCACATGGGAATTATGCCATGTGTCAAGAAGAATAATGTTTTTAGAAATGACCTTGTACTGGATTATGAGTTCCATGTGTCACACAAAGTGGTGGGGCCACAAGTCAAGAGAGGTGGAAACTAACGTGTACAGAGGTGGACACATGTTAATTTTCAATTCATAGGATAGGCCAAGTACGTGCCTCATCGGTTTCATACCTGAGGACATGTTTATGAATCCTTTCTATTAGATCTCTGGTGAAGAGATCCTGAACATTCATCACAGGGTGCTATTCAGAGTGAGTTATGAAGATACACTTTGAAGGAAGAGCTCCGAGAGGAGATATGGATTGTTGATATATCGATATCAAAGGAGCTATAAGATGAAATCATGACCATTGATATGTTGAGATCAAGGAGCTTCAAGATGCAATCATGACCATTGATCTGTTGAGATCAAAGGAGCTCAAATATGGAATCATGAACGTTGATCTGGTGATATCAAAGGAGTTCCAATAGGAGATCTGGATCATCGATCTAACAAGATCAGAGGGACTCAACAGAAAATTTGGATCGTTGATATTTATTTAAGGGCTCAATAGGATGACGTGGATGGTGTCACATGTCGAGCATAGAAGGTGCCACGTGACATGGTGATTTGGCACCTGTAGGTGAGATTATGTGGGAAATATGCATGCCACGTGTTAGGTGGCAATGGTGCTACGTGTCATGCAGATATGATGTCACATGTAAAGAAGATTTGGAACATGTAGGTGAAAATATGAGAAGATCTGGGCTGCTTTTTGTAATTTTAAAGGTTGAAAAGGTTGTGTGTTGGCCAATCATTTCAACTACGATATAGGAATCAATGAAATGATGAGAGTTGTTGATTTGCTATTGGGAAATATAGATCTCCATCGTTAATTTCCTCGAGATTTGTTCGAGATAGGTTGACGTCATGATGATGTGAGGGTGCCAGCATGGAAGCCAATGTGGTTTATTAGTGATAGTTGTCACTACTTAATTGGTCGATGAGGCAATGTGGGTCCTGTTAGATGAGGAGGTCCTCCATGCCTTTGTTTTATTTTGATCCAGGCATAATTTCAATGGGGTTCAAAGGGGACTTGTTAGGCATTGTTAAGAAATGTCGATGAAAATGAAATGAGGAGTGATCTGGACTGTCATTCAAAGTGGGATGAAGACACAATCTAAACCGTTGATCTGTCATGGGTCTTGTCGTAATCTTTAGAGGTGAGAAAGGGATGAACTACTAATTGTTGTACAAGTTGGTGTCACTGACTTACTAAGAGCCATTATATGAGCGGATTGAGGGTCGTCAGATCGATAATTTTATATGGGAGGGGTGGTAACCCCTATGCAAGATAGGATTGCCAAAAATGTTAGATTTGTTAGATCCAAGGAAAGTTGGATCTGGCATAGTCCCGATATGGGATCATTGTCAGAAATCTTAGTGTTGGGGTGTTTGAGGCTTCATGGGAGTAAAAACCCAAAGAAGAAGAGGATATGTCAAGGGATCGGGCATACAAACTTAATGTTACCAATGCCAGATGCCACATCATATGAAATGAGTATTAAGAGGCCACGTGGTAGTGAGGTTGCCTTGGGTCAATGGAGGCTCGAGAAATTTGGAAGGTCATAATGTTTGACTCTGAGATCTAATTTTGGCATACTTATAGTCGTTGGAAAGATATTGACGAGCAAGAGACATTGGTGGCCTCAAGAATGGGCCTTGAGATAGTTAAGGATTTTTTTTTAATCACCCCATTCCCTTAAAAAATACTTAGGGGATCGGGTGTCTTACAAAGTGGTATTAGTGCAGGCAATAAAACTTGGCCTTCTTAGGCTCATGAAAGAGTTAGATGAATTTTCTTAGAGAAATTTTAAAGGGTAGGGAACCCTACCATACCCTATTCATAAGAGTTTATTAAAACCTTACTATTGAATGGAGGATTGTGACTTTATGGTGTTTTTACATGTTTTAAACATAAACTGAATGATGTTGTTATATGCTAAATAACATATTTGATTTCATATTATAGAATTTTATTTTATACGTTGTCCATCATTTAATGGATAAGTAACTAACATAAAATGTTGATTATCAACACTTAACCAGTCAATGGATTTCTAGGAAAGGACATAAGTGAAAAGAAAGGTGACATATCATGAGATGGGAGAAGGCTCCCACAATAGAGAAGAAGAGTCTAGTGAAAGGAGACTGGTAGAAACCCCTCCAAATCTAGTTGATATTGTGAGAAGTCTCATGGAAGAGATACAAAGCTTTAAGACTGATAATGAGAGGCTTATGAAAGAGTAAGAAAAGAAAACTTAAATAAATGAAGTATTGCTAAAAATCCTGTCGGATATATAGAGACAGTTGCAACATAGGCCAATGACCAATAATGTGGACAAACATTAGTTTGAAAAAACCCAGATTCTACCTGATATATAAAGGAATGGTCCTGAAAGTAGCATCTGCAAGAAGAAGCACTCCCAAGAAGGCTCTACATGGAGCCAAGAGGCATGCTAAATTCATGGGTTCGTTTGAAGAATCCTCTAGTGAAGAATTAGAAATCTCCAAGGAACTATCCAATAGTGAGACTAGTTCACATTCTCAAAGGAGAAGAAAGAGGAGGAAGCACTCCAAGGGCAGTGACCTTGAAGAATTTAAGAAATATAAGACACCCACTTTTGATGGGGAAATAAAAAAGGGGGAAGAAGTAAAATATTGGATACTTGGTTTGAAGAAGTACTTCCAAGTTCATGACTAATCTAAAAAATTGAAGGCTTGAATAGCTATATTTAACTTGAATGAAAAGGCCTCTATCTGTTGGGAAGACATTAGAAATGTAAAGGGAATCCGTGAGAAGGATTTATCTTGTGGAAAATTTGAGAAATACTTCAAGAAGAAATAATTGTTTGAAAGGTACTACGATGACAAGACTAAGGAGTTCTATGAACTCAAACTAGGAAAAATCACCATAGATGAATATATCAACAAGTTTTTGGAGCTATTGAGGTATGTGACCTATATAAAGGAATCAAAGGTGAAGAAGCAATGAATCCTAAGTGGGATGCCTCCATCCTTATCGAATAGAATTGAGTTTGATGAACCTAAGACCTTGGAAGATGCCATTAGGAAGTCTAGGTACTAATATGAACAATTCAACAACAAGGGAGAATGTCCCAAGGAGTGGAAGAAGAAAGGTAAAATGGGATTTAAGAAGAAGGGGGTTAAACCTTCAAAGTTTAAGAATTATGGGAAGAATTCTAATATGAGCTTTCCCACTAAAAGTGTGAATCAACAAAACTTTCCATCTCAGAGTGGAAATAAAACCTTTGGATCAGCCTTGGGAAATACTGATGGTACAAAGAGAGAACCAATGAAATGTTGGGTCTGTAGAGAAGAACACCTGCTAAGGTACCTCCCATACAAGCAACCACATAGTAGAAGAGTCTACAACGTCCAAGAGGATACCACAATTGATGATTTGGCCAAGAGTATACCACAAATTCATGCAGCCTTGAATAATAGACAAGAAGACCACCAAGCCTCAATGGTAGAAATGGAAGGTATGATTACCAACCATATTTTTTCTATTCTAATTGACCTTGGTTCCGATTTGGGTTATGTTTCCCCTCAATCTGTTGAGAAATGTAAATTACAGCAAGTAAAACATGCTAAACCATGGCTAGTACAATTGACCACTAGGACAAAGAGGAAGGTAACATAGGTCATATTGGCATGCCAATTCATTATGAATAAGTTGTCTACTCATGCAACCCTAAACATACTTCCCTTAGGGTCTTATGAGATAATGATTGGCATGGATTGGTTGGATGCCCACAAAGCCAAGTTGGACTGTTATAAAAAAATGTTGGACTATGAAAATGAAAAAGGGAAGAAAAGGACCCTACAAGGAATTCAAAAACTTGTCTTAGTGAGACAAACATCAACCCTTCAAATGGAGAATTACTGGAAGAAAGGATGTCCTTTGTATGCAATACAAGTATTGAACTCTGTTGAGGACTATAGACCAAGCCTAGAGGACCATCCTATATTTATAGAATGTAGAGATGTGTTTCATGAAGAGTTACCCAGTCTACCTCTAGGAAGAGACATTGATTTATCAATAGAAGTTGTACTTGGAGAGGTGCCAATGTCTAGAGAACCTTATAGGATGATTACCCTAGAGACAATTGAGCTCAAATTACAATTGAAGGAGATGTTGGAAAATGGTTATATTCGGCCTAGTGTGTCTCCTTGGAGACCACCAACCATGTTTTTGAAGAAGAAGGATGGCACACCCAAGTTCTTCATAGAATATAGACAACTTAACAAAATGACAATTAAGAATAAGTGTCCCTTATTGAGAGTTGATGACTTACTTGAACAGTTAAGGGGTGCTCCAATTTTCTCCAAGATTAACTTGAGGTCTAGATACCATCAAGTTTGGATTAAGGATGAATACGTAAAAAAAAAAACCTTTAGGACAAGGTATGGCCACTATGAAATTTTGGTGGTGCCATTTGGGCTTACCAATGCACCAACCACCTTCATGTGCTTGATGAATAGTGTGCTCAAAACGTTTTTGGAAAAAATTGTGTTAGTTTTCATTAATGATATCCTAATTCTAAGAGCAGGGAAGAGCACGAAGAACACCTCAAGTTAGTGATTCAAGTGAAACTACTTAGGCCATATCATCACTCAGGAAGAAGTGGTAGTTGATCCTGACAAGACCAAAGCCATTACGGATTGTACTAAACCAAAATATGTAACTAATATCAAATCTCATATGGGCATATAAAGGTACCATAGAAGGTTCATAAAGGGGTTTTCCAGGATTGGTTATCCAATCACCTCCCTTCAAAGAAAGGGAGTCAAATGTTTTTGGACAACCGAGTGTGAAGAGAGTTTTCGGTAGCTGAAACACTTGTTGACCATTGAACCTATGATGAATATTGCAGACACAAACAATGATTTCCTTTTGTGCATAGATACCTACAAATAAGGACTCATAGGAGTCTTCATGCAAGAAGGCAATGTAATCTGTTATGAATCTAGGAAATTGAATAAGCATGAAATGAATTATGTGACCAATGAATTAGAATTAGCTTCCATAGTGCACACCTTAAAAATGTGGAGACATTACCTCCTAGGTATAAAATTTGTGCTCATGACATACCATAGTGGAATAAGGTATTTGTTTGACCAACCCAAACTAAATGCTAGACAAGCTATATGGATGGCTCTCCTTAGTGAAATTGATTTTGAAATCAAACACATCAAGTGAAAATAAAATAGAGTGGATGATTCCCTCAATAGAAGCATGAAAGTGATTCACTTGGCAACTATAAGCACCTGTGAATCATACATCAAGGAAAGAGTCAAAAGTTCACAAAAAATAGATGAGTTTTTCAAAACTGTAAGGACATATCTAGAACAAGAACCCACATGACTGAATTATGAGGGATATCAATTGTTGGATGATAGCTTGTTAACTTGCAATGGTCGGTTGTATATACCAAATTTTTACAACTTGAAGAGGTTCATCATGGATGAATTGCATAAAAGACCATATACTGGTCATCTTGGTTACCCAAAAATGATAACAACCACCAAGAAGTTGTTTTACTGGCCAGGAATGAAAAAGGACATAGCGGAATATTTAGCTAAATGTTTGGACTACCAACAAGTTAAGGTGGAAAAAAATCACCCAACAGGGATGTGTTTGCCCCTACCTATAATAGAGTGGAAATGGGAAACCATCTCCATGGATTTTATCACATAATTACCTAAATCATCCAAAAAAAATTATGTCATTATGGTAGTTGTGGACAAGTTGAGCAAGTATGCTCATTATATCCCAGTAAATTCCACTTGCAAGGAAAAATATATTTCCAGTATTTTCATGAAAGAATTATTTAGGATACATGGGATTCCTAGGGAAATCATATATGATAGAGATGCAAAATTCACCTCAAAATTTTGGAAATCTCTGTTTACTGGTTTTGGAACTAAATTGTTATTTAGTACAACATATGACCCTCAAAATGATGGAAAAACAAAGAGGGTAAACTGAGTATTAGAAGACATGTTAAGGATGCATGTGATGCATTATCCCAAGAAATGGGAAGAATACATACCCTTGGTAGAGTTTTCTTACAACAATGGTTATCATAATTCATTGAAAATGAGTCATTCTGAGGCTCTCTATGGTAGACAATGCCATGTACCAATCAGTTGGGACAACCCAATGGACAAAATCATGCTTGGGTCATACATGCTAAAGGATATGGAGCAGCAAGTAGCTTGAATAAAACAAATTCTGAAAGTGGCCTAGGACATTCAAAAAATCTATGTAGACCAAAATAGGGCTCCTAGAGAGTTTAAAGAAGGGGATCATGTGTATCTCTGAGTTAGGCCTAGGAGAAGTTCCTTGATAGCAGGAATATGTGCCAAGATGACACCTTGGTTTTGTGTACCCTTTGAAATTATGGATAAAATGGGACCTGTAGCTTATAGATTAGCTTTACCTCCCATAATGAAAGAACATAATGTTTTCCATGTTTTATTATTAAAGAAATATGTACATGATTTTTCTCACATAGTTAACTAGTTTGTGATCCAAGTGGAGCTAGAGGGAAAATTCCTACCAAAACCACAATGTATCCTATACACGAAAGAGATCCCTCTTAGGAACAAAACCATTGCATAGGTAAAGGTGCAGTGGAAACACTTTGGTCCTAATGCAGCTACATGGGAACTGGAGGATTCCATGAAACATACATACCCTTCTTTGTTCACAGTTGTATATAGAGTTTTTGTGGCAGATAGAACACCGAGGGAGATGTTCCTTTAGGGGGGGATTGTAAGACCCTTGTTTCCACCATTCTGTAAATATAACTATTATCATGACCAAAACTTTATACATAGCTGATATGTGATTATTGAAAAACAATGGACCTTTTATAAATTATGTAATTTAAATAATTGTTTATTAATGCAACACGGAGTTGTTGAACTACTGCTGAAGGGATTTACTTCATAGGTTACATTGTCATGAGAGGAATGGTTCAAGAGAGAAGATATTACTAGTTGAAATGACCCTGCCAAGAAGTACCCTGACAATTTAAAGAAATGCGGACCCTGAATTGTCCTCAGCCCCAGAGATTTGATTACCAGTCAGGCTAGTATTTGAGTAGTCGCCTTCGAGAATCAATGAAGGATGGGAAAATTACCCATCAGGAAGCTTATGAAATGACCCACAATGTCTTGGGGAAGAATAGATGAAAATAAAGGGACAAAGGAAAAAAAGAGAGGGGGGTGAGAAAGACAGACACACATGGTTGGGGAAAGCCTGAGCACTTAAGACGACAGAAAGAGAACTCTCTGGTTTGAGGAAAAGTAATAATGTAAAATTGATATATGATCCCTGAAAAATCTTGTTGAGAAACTTGATATCCTCTCTTGACATCGTACCCTGGATCGGGGTGGATGGATGTAGTAGTACACATTGAAACCTTGCCTATGGTTGGGTGGAGAGCGACACACCATTCAGTAGTTTCCAACATATATTAAATTTGTAGATAAGTCTCTCTTATATAATATATGTGTTGAAAGGAAATACATAGTTTTCCATGGTCTGTATGGTAGTTTATGTCTTTAGAAAATAACTACAAGTATTTTGTCTATAGAAATATTGGGTGATGATTGTGTATATTTGTTTGGGTATGTAAATAACTCAAAAAACCTTCTATGTCTCTAGTGGAAAGATGAACCCAAATCTCGGTGTGACTATATATGCTATGGTGATCTTATATATACAAATATACATGTAAGTGTATGCACCTGTGTAGTGAAGTATTGGGATTCCTGTAGTGAGTGAATAATTTCGAGGTACGATGAAATAGAGGCACCCTGGGTAGGAAATGGAATGCCTTGGACCCATGTGAGAACTCTCAAAAAATAAAAGGTATTGAAAAGGACTAGAGAAAACCCTCATGAAATTTGGCTAAGTCATGGACCAGTCTGTTAAGCTAGAGAAAAACCCTCATTTTTTCTTGGAGAATCGTGACCATCAATTTGGCATGGTGGTTAGATCTGGACCTTTTATCGGTGTAGGGGGTAGGATTAAATCTCAACCGTCAATATGGAGAGACAATAGAGCCTAAACATCCATAATAAGGTGCCATTTGGGGTAAAACATAGGGTGATATCTGACGGGGAGACTCCGAGGTGAGATCTGGATCCTTGATCAGAGCAAGGGAAGATTTGACTCGAGTCATTGATTTATGGTAAAGGCCAAAAGTCTCCTTGGTGAGTGATAAATCCTTATTTCACCTTGGATGGATAATATCCTTCTGTTTGGTGTGGCAACAAGATTCGACCATTGATCAACATAGAGGTGAGACTTAGGTTAGACAAGATCTCATCCATTGATCTAGAAAGATAAAATGATCCTAGCCACTCTTAAGAGGATGTCATTTATAGTCAGTTGTGGACCCAGAGGAGATGCATTCCAAGGGAGGGACTCCAAGGGATGATCATGACCATAGATCGATGAAAGGAAGATCAAATCCTAGTCGTTGGTTTGAGCTATAAGCTTGCAAACTAAGGAGGATTGTGTGCCAGACAATGATGGGTCAAATGGAAATAGGTCCATGTGGCATATAGATATTGGTCCACATGCCACATGGGCATTTTTCCATGTGTCAAGAAGAATCAAGTTTTTAGGTAGGACATTGTGTTGGATTATGAGTTCCACGTGTCATGCTAGGTGGTGGGACCACAAGTCGGGATAGGTGGAAACCAATGTACGATCCTTGTATTTGGACCAATGTACGATCCTTGGGATAGGTGTCTTAATCCTTATTGTTAGATCTTCAATGAAGATATCCTAGCCATTCATCACAGGATGTTATTTGGAGTGAGTTATAGAGATACACTCTGACAAAGGAGCTCCAGGAAGATATTTGGACCATTGATCTGTCGAGATCAAAGGAGCTCTGAAATGAAATCATGACCTTTGATATGTCAACATCAACGAGATCTGAGATGAAATCACGATTGTTGATTTGTCAAAATAAAATGAGCTCCGAGATGCAATCATGACCATTGATCCACTGAGATCGGTGGAGCTTCAAGAGGATATCTAGACCATCGATCTATAAATATCACAGGGACTCAATGAACAATATGGATCATTGATATTTAGTTAAGTGATCAAGAGGATGATGTGGATGGTGCCATGTGCCGATCATAGAAGGTGCCACATGAGATAGTGATTTGGAACCTGTAAGTGAGCTTCTGTGAGAAATATGAATGCCACATGTCAAGTGGTGATGGTTCCACATGTCATGTAGAGATGACATCATGTGTTAAGAGGATTTGGTACATGTAGGTGAAAATATGAGAATATTTGGGTTTTTCGTCGGATTTTGAAAGGTTCTCAAGGTCGTGCATTGACAGAAAATGCCAATGATGATATAGGCATCGACAACACGATGAGATTCGTTGATCTATTATTGGGAGAGAGATCTCCACCATTAATTTCCTCGAGGTTCATTTGAGAGAGATGGATGTCACGATGATGTGAGGCTACCAGCATCTCAAATAGTGTGGCTGAGTATTGACATATGTCAATACGTAATTGGTTGACAAGGCAAGGTGGGTCCCGTTAGATTATAAGGTCCTCTGGGCCATTATTTTTTTTGGGGCCATTGGATTTGAGGGATAATGAATGTGGACCATTGATCCAGGTGTAATGTCATCGGGGTTCAAAGGGATTTGTTAAGAATTGTTAATAAATGTCGACGACAAAAAAAGGAGGAGTGATTTGGACTGTTGGTTGAAGCGGGATGTAGACACAGTTTGAACTGTTGATCTTCCATGGGTCTCGCCATCATCTTTAGAGGTGAGAAAGGGATGAGCAATTAAGCATTTCACAATTTGTGTTGTCGACTTATTGAGATTCATTAGATGAGAAACTTGAGGACTGTCAAATGAAGAATGTCAAATGGGAGGGGTGTTAATCCCCATGCAAGTTAGTACCATTGATACAGTTAGAGCCATAGGATGCTTGGTCAAAGGATGGTTGGATCTAGTGCAGTCTCGGAATGAGATCATCATTAAAACTCTTAGTGTTGGGGTGTTTGAGGCTCTGTGGGAGTAAAACAACAATGAAGACGAAGATAGGTCAATGGATCAAGCGATCAAAATTAATGTGCCCGGTGGCTGATTCCATGGTGGATGTCACGAGTATTAAGAGGACATGTGGTAATGAGGTGGCCTTGGGAAAATGGAGGCCCGAGAAATTTGGAAGGCTATAAATTTTGACTCCGATATCGTATTTCGGCATACCAAAAGTCGTTAGAAATCTTTTAATGAGTAGGAGATGTTGGTGCCATATGGAATAAGCCTCAATATGGTTAAGGAAAAGAAAAATGTATTACCCCATTCCCTTAAAAGGTACTTAGGGGGTCAGGTGTCTTACAGGTTGCATCTCTTATTTAAGAAGAAATGAGATGAAAGAACATGGAAAAATCAACCAAAGAAGATTTAATGGTGAGAGGTTGACCAATTGACAGACATAAAGGATAATTCTCTTGTAGAAAGTCAAATTAGAAGGGTATATATAAATCCTCAGTTCAATCGATGAGAAGATGCTGGAAATGTGGTAAAGATGGGAATTATAAAATGGATTGCAAGGTGTCGAAGGAAATAGAATTCAATACAGGATCCAATGAGAAGCAGTCAACTGAGAGAAAGACTACTGCAGATAAAGGAGGAGAAGTGTATCTAGTGTCAACCAGTACACAAACATATCAATATGTTTGGTTGATTGAATTAGGAGCATCCTATCTTATGACATTTTACAAAGAATGGTTCTACGAATATTAGAGATATGAAGGAGGATATGTGTTCATGGGGGATGACTCGATAAACAAAATTGTTGGAAGGGGAAGAGTTTGAATGATATTGCAGGATGTGAAGCATAGAACCCTTCTAGGTGTGCTACAGATTTTGGGTTTGAAAATAAACCCGATATCTATTAGCAAGATGAGTGATGCAGGAGTGCACAACTCTATTTCATAAGGATACATGCCAAATGGTTAGGGGTGTGGTGGTCTTAATGAAAGGAGATCATATTACAATCCTATACAAGTTTTTAGGGAATGTGAACTTAACTCGATGCAAGAAAATTTTTGTTCTTGAGGTTGACTTGACTTCGACTTGAATCGACTCATCTCGAGTCGAATCGATTCAAACCGACTCGACAAATCTTCATCATGTTGATCTGACCATACTGTTATCTCCCAATAAAGTCTTCTTTTTTATTCCTGTCCTAGGTATTTTATATAGTTTTTATCCCATGAGTCATTTAATAAAAAGGTCCTTCATAAGTCCAGTCAACAAAAATGAGTCATGTCATATAGGGTAAACAACAACTCAATGGTTGTCATAGTCATTATCCTAAGTCATTTTTGGTCAAATTTAAAATCATTTATCTCTTTTCACATGAGTCATGGTCGTAGAAGTCGGTTTTGGTCTTTGTAAAGCTATCATACCTCCCTCAAGTCATGATTTGACCATTATGTATCATTCCACCTCATGATGGAGAGTTTGTAGTGCATCTGCATACTTTTGTATTGAAGGCACTATCAACTCATCCCCTGTTGTCAGCACATAACATCATTTTAGTGTGTGGTGTGCTATGAACTCGAAGGGAAAAGGTCCCAGTTTAAAATTTGAAATTTTGCATGAAAGCTGTTAAAAGGAGGCAAGCTCGAGTTCTTTTAGCTTCATCAAAGAAGTTGGAGGTATTTTATATAGCAGAAACTTGCCACCAAAGGGTTTCAAGGTTTGAATACTTCAAATAAGGCTCTTCTTCATTGAAATCGGTTTTTCCTCACCATTTCTTACGCAGAGGTAACTGGAGCAGGCTTTCACTTCCCTCATGGCACCAAGGAAGGACCCTATTCCTAGGAAAAGGTCGGGCTCCTTGGTCAGATTTGAGCCTGCAAACACTTCATTAATTGAGAAGGACATGAACCATGTTGACTCCTTCAAATTCTTGGGTTGCTAGAGTTTTTTCCAGAAGTTGCAAGGATTCCATCTGGAGGTATCAAGGGATTTTGTACAGAATTATAGGGATGGAAAAACAAAAATTGGTCCACTATAAATCCACGTGACAACAAATTTGATTGCTGAAGTGATAGAGATCCATAGGATAGGGGAACAATGGTATAAAACAAAGAATATTGAAAAGGAGGACTGATGCCAGGACATTCTTAGAACTGAACATAGAGGAGTTGATCTAGTGAGAGGTGTTCCCAGAAAATGGTTGAAAGAAGACTATGATAAGATGTTGTTCATCATACAGAGGTTTTTTACATGTGAAGGAAGATACAACTGAGTGTTGTAGTATCATTTCAAGCTCCTCCTCCACTTCACTGGTAAGAAAGAGATAGACTTATCCTTTTTCCTCTTCAAAAGTTTATAAAGGATGATTTATTTTGCACAAAGAAAACCTAAGAAGCTTCACAAGTCTATTTTTCACCATTCTCTAATCAAACTTATAGTTCTTAAGAAGTTAAAATAGGAAGGGAAAGATTGACCTACCTTCTTGTTTGTGTCAAACTACCATATTGATTTTCCTGTTTCTCCTCCTACACACAAAGCCTCTAAGAAGAAAGTTGCAGCACCACCTATTGACTCCTCTGCATCATCATCTGAGATACCACATCCTTCTTCTCCCTCAAGTGAAGTAGCAGCAGAACTTGTTCTTTTTTATCCTAGCCTTGAAGTAGCCCAGCCTTCTGGTTCTTCTGTTCCCTCTGAATCTAAAAAAATTCAACCTTCTAAAAACCCTATTTCTTCAAAACCCTCACTTGCCCAAGTCTATAAAAAAAAAAAAAAATAGCTTAGGAAACTCTAATCAAATAACAGGAAGACCCTCTTCTAGAGCTCCCTCATATGGAAATTGAGGACAATTCTCCAATTATACAAGCTATAGTCAACACACCAATGCTTAGGATATCATCTATAAGGAAACTTGTTTTATCAGAGGAGTCTGTTCCAAGCATTGATGTGGTAGCGACTAGTGATAAGTTGTTAAAGTTTAAAGCTTCCCCTCTTGAAAAGGAAGCATTGGAAGCCATAGTCTAGATGAGAGACTCTCCACCAGATCCACCTTCAGAGGTAGAGCAAGGACCTAAATTGGATTGGGTTAAATTGTTCAAGGAGGCAAACAATCAACTTGAGGAGGTGTTGGCAGCCAATTCACTTTTTTTTTATGATCCTATAAGATGCCTACACCTATGTCTTGAAAACATCAAGTTCTTAGTCGCATTTTTCAAATAGACGACATTTTCATTTCTTGCGACATTTACACATTTGTCTTCGATAAGTTTTCACGACTGTAAGCGTGAAAAATTCTCCTTTTGAAGTTGTTTTTTGATCATTATCTGAACTGTGGATATTTCTTTTATGCCTATTGTGCTTACCTTTTATTGATCATTACACAACTGGCAATATGCTTTCATCGGTTCTCATACTTCGATTGATTGTATAACTTGGTTTTATTGAAGGCATTTAGCCTTTGGATTTGCACTTCATGTGGCTTGCCTGATCATTGATTCTATGAAATGCATAGGGGTTTGATTAAATTATATATATATATATATATGATATGATCCTTATGATAATCTTTTCATAACTTTTGGCTTGTCGACTATATGAATATCATTTTGGCACCTTGGTTAAACTTTGTTTATATGAATCAATACATTGGCACATAGTTGATTTTGGTGTTGATTTGTATGTCGGGTGTTTAAACACTATGGAATAGTGTTGGCACGTATTGGTATACACATTTGATTTCATTAGTTGGGCGCATGATTCGATGGTTGAACTATTATTATGGAGTGAGCAGCTATGAAAATTGGCGGTTGTACTTGGATAATCAATGTTTTGCATGGCAGACTCCACCACCTTCGCATGCTCGCATTAATGCTTATCCCTTTGCTCGTTCATTGCTGTTGGTTCGGGTAGCTCTGCTCCTATATGCGTTGGTGAATTCAAACACTTCCCTTACCATGTATTCAGATCCATGGCACCAGTCGTGCGAGTTGAACCCAATGGCAGTCAAGCCCTGTTGATGTTTGACAATGCCCGCCGAGATTTGGAAGACAGTGGATGGATTACCTTTGTGAAATGATTCGAGGGTTTTAACCTTTGTGTAGCACGACAGTTTTCCATGACCTTCGATGGATGTTGAGCCAAGGTCGGTGATATACAGTTAGATATTGATGAACAGTTTATCAGCTCAGCCACGAGGTTACCTACCTCGGGACAACATTGGTTTAAGAATTGCAAGGTCGAGGAAGTGCCGTGGACATTGTTGTTTCAATCATGCAAAATCACCTACTGTGATAGAGGTATGCCTATAACTATGCTTAAACAATGATGGCACGATTTATTAATGCTAATCAAGTAGTTTGTGACCTGTGAAGGTCGATACGGGCTTGTGTTCCCCTACCACCTGCATCTATTGATGATTTTTATAGGGTATCCTCTAAACATGCCATTCTATTTTCATCGGAGCCTGTATAAAATGTCCAAAAAGTTTAAAAGGCACAAGGCTAAAAACATCCTGTTTCATCATGGGCTTATTAAGCTCATCGTTGTTTATCATTTGAGTTTGCTTGGTGACAGTTGGAAGGCCTTCATCACCCATAATGGCATTGAGGACATTGAACCTATATAGGTTGATAAACCTGTGATAACTAAGATTAAGGTTGAACCGCCTGTACCCTTGCATATCCTACTGCATAAACCCTCGACCTACCCTCCTATTGACTCACCCGACACTGTAACTAAGAGTGCAGAAGCCATTAAAAAGCCTATGAGCAAAAATCCCAAGGAAAACCTTACTGCAAATGCTAAAGGGAAAAGGAATGCCCGAATCATTTCGAGAATGGTCAGAAACAAACCAAAACCCTCTCCCGAGTCTAACCCTATCGTTCTGAGCGAGGATTCTGATTCAGATATTGAGCGTTTTCTAGCCAGCGAATACCCCTACTCGCAAGTTTTATGTGCCGAGCCCACTTATGATTTTGTGTCAAACGTACCCCCTGCCTAAAAGACAATCCTAACTACCCAGGTATTAAGTTGCCTCGTGAAACCCTCGGTCATTTTCCCAAACCCTCGCCTGCTCTGTCTAAACTCACACAGTCACCCTGTGACCAATGCAATTCATGGTTAGAGCGATATTTTATTGATGTTCCTATACTCCAATCAAAGATTCAATCTTTGGAAGACCAGATTGCACTGCTATCCAGTCAAAAGGCCAAGCTCCAAGCAGTGGATAAGAAACAAAAGACAACCAGCTCCATCCTGTTCAAAAACGTGGAATCAACCACGACTGTTGTAAATTCGAAGCTGGCATAATCAAGCAGTCTCGTCACTACACATGTATGGTTCTGACATCGTTTTGTTTTGTAAATAATCTAGTTTGATATAATGATTTGAATTCAACTTTTAAATAGTTTGATCACTCATCTAAATGCCTCTATCATTCGATGATCATCCTGTGCATGGCTTCTTTTTGATAAAAATAGAAAGAATTTCGATATATGATTTGCTCATAGATTTTTATTTGGATTGGAATGGTTATTTGTTTGGATTTCATTTGTTAAGTTTGTCTGAGTGAAACAACGAAAGTAATGGTGTGTTTTCAATTCAATTCATTTTTTGCCCACTCCCAACAGGAAGTTTTTATGCTTAATTTAGAAAACGATTTTGCTCGGATTCGATTTCGTTATCATTGGTATGCTATGATTGGTAAATGTATTCAGGAGGATACTTGTTACAATGCTGTGTTATGTGATGTTCTATATTTGATTGTTTCCAAGTTAAGGATAATGACTCTGTTTCTTTGATGAAAACAATACACTCAAATAACATTCGCGGCCGAATCGGGAAATGAATTCGAATCATAACAACTATGTGAAAACCTTAGCCAATCGATTCGCTCTTATTCTAATTTGGCAAGTTTGTCCTATGAGTATGTTGGTCACTATAATTGCTTAATTAATTTTAAACAACCAAGTGAAACATAAATTATCAACCCAGGGAAGTCTTTTATTTCAAAGATAACCATGCACTATATATGCTCAATTCCAAAAGCGACTTAGTGTTGTAGTAAAGAAACTCATACTAATTATACTTGCTTAAATGAACTGAAGCTCTGGACTAAATCACAGGAAAGTAACTTTCCTATTGCAATTCCTTAAGGATCAATCTAAGAATCCTGGATTACATTAAAATAATACTTGCAATGGGAAAGAACAACTATTCTGTAATCAGAGAACGGGACCCTTACTCTCAAACAGAGACTTCAGCACTAACACTTTTTTCATGGAAACAATAATGCAGAAAAAAATTAACTCTATCTAACAGAGAACAAAGCCACCTAGTTCCTTTCTTTCTAAGCAGGAGCCTTGATCCTTATTTCTGTTTTAGCACACTTGTGAGGTTGAGGTCTACAGAGAATAGGGCAGTCTGATTCCTTCCTTTCTGAGCAGGGATCCCTAACCCAGTTTCTGGCTACACACTTGCAAAGGTAAATGAATTCTACAGGAGACAAGGTGTCGTGATTCCTTCCTATCTGAGCAGGAACCCTTTAACCGAATCTCTGGCTAGCACACTTGCAGAAGTAAATGAAATCTATAGAAGACTAGGTGTTGTGATTCCTTCCTGTTTGAGTAGGAACCCCTTAACCAAATCTCTGGCTAGCACACTTGCAGCAGTAAATGAAATCTACAGAAGTCGAGGTATTTGGATTCCTTCCTGTCTGAGCAGGAACCTTTTAACCGAACCTCTGGCTAGCACACTTGCAGCAGTAAATGAATTCTACAGAGGGTATGATATTCCGATCCCTTTCTGTCTGAGCAGGAACCTTTAACCAAATCTCTGCTAGCCTCATAAAATCATCACACAAGATTGCTGATAAAAAGAATTACAAATTCCATTCAATAACTAAGACAGAGTTAGTAGTGTTTCAGCAAAGCAGAATCCATTAAAACAGTGTTTCAGCAAACGACAGTTAAACAAAACATGAACATAAATTATACTAGCACACTTCTAACTAATGGGTGAATCTTGTGATGAAGGTGGGCCCTCCCTTCTCACAAGATTCCCCTGACGAAAAGCTAGAGAAGGATACTCAAAGTAGTCTTATATTCATCTGTCGAAATATCACATTACAAATTGGAGAAATAGAATACGTCCCGCTTCTCTGGAGTTGCTTCAATACATCAAAACTTGGCTCCCTCGAATGGTGATTTCCTCTGATTTTAAAGAGGAAATCCCTTCGATACAATCATTACAATGCATATCTGAATCCTATCCTAAGTCGGCTCTTCTTTCTAAATCAGCATAGGATGTCCTAGTCTCACGCAACCGAATGCTATTACAGGAACTGAACGAGGTATTGCTGTTACGACTGGTGTAACAGCTTCTTCTCATCGTTGCTGATGCTGTTTCAGCATCGCAATTCGTGGGCTTTTTCAGCCACGTGAATTGCGCTCTGACTATGTTGACTGCTGATTGTGGCGGCTTCCTTGTGTTTTAGCATCATCGGTTCTGGCAGTTTCTTCTGTGTTTCAGCATCTGCAACTTTGGACTGTGTAATAGCTCCGTGTTTCAGCATCTTGTGACCTTGGACTGAGTAGCAACTCCATGTTTCAGCATCTGCGACCTCAGACTGTGTAGCAGCTCCGTGTTTCAGCATCTGTGACCTCGGACTGTGTAGCAGCTCCGTGTTTCAGCATCAATTCTGTGTTTCAGCAACGACGGCCTTGGACAGTTCTGTGTTTCAGCAATAGGCCTTGAATGCAAATCTGCAGTTTTGGACACTTATGCATTTCTAATCAATGATTAAGTACAAAAGTGATGTAAAATATTATGCAAAACAGATTAAGCATATAGTAATGAGAGAGGACATTGTATACCTTGGAATGATCAAATGAAGTGATAGTATAAGTCTAAATACAGGTGATCAAGGGTATAATAATGGAAAAAAGTATGGGCAAAAAGGTACATTGTGTGGTCCGAACATCCCCCCCAGCTCAAGGTGTTGCATGTCCTTAGGAAACTCACTCTGAATTAGAGTCTTGATACCGGCTCTGATCGTGTAAATTACTCAAGCAGTAGCTCCGGGCGGTACTATCTGTTGGCATTTTGAACCCGTGGACTTGCTGCAGTCTCTGCCATGCTGCTGTCTCTGCCTTCTGAGACAATTTATAGCTGACTTGATATGTTTCTATTGGCAGCCAGAGGAGGGGAAAGTAAAATTTGTACCCTATCCAGTTTTCAGCACAATCTCTAACACACTGGATGTAGCTGGGTACCCTTGAAATTGCTGCTTCTAAGTTGGCCAGACCAAAAGGATTGTGCTGTTGTCTCTTTTCTGTGGATTGCTGCCAAAACAGGTTGTTGGCCTGGAGAGCAGGAATCTCTATGGCACTGATGCTTTGTTGACATTCTTGGAGCACTACTGACTGTAGCTGTTGAACATGCTCAGTCACTCCTGGTTTTTTCAAGACCTCATAATATTCTGAAATGAATCTGGCTGCCCTCTCTGGTTCTGGTCTAATCTAGAGGAGTTTATTGTCCTCATTGTGCTTGGCAGCCAAAAAGTCACTCTGCCACAAAATTTGATTGTAAATAAAAGAAGTGAATGCTCGAAGTTGAACATCTCCAACAAGAGGATTTATATTGAGCAGCCTGTTTTCGGGAATAGCCTCATTATGGAAGTATGCTTCACATAAGAGGCGTTGATCCCTGGTGGAGGCTTCTAGGAAAGTCTTGACAAAATCTGTTGGTTGTATTACTTCATGGGATTTTCCTTCTATAATTGATTTAATTTGGAACCATGTGAGTCTCTCTATGAGAAATAAAGAATAGTTACAAGATGGTTTCCTTGTGGCCATTAGTGTCTGCATCAGATCAAAGATGAGGACCAGTCTACCTTTTAAATCTCTGTTCTTCTTCTTGAGTTCTCGAACTTCCTGACGTGTCAGGTCCAATGCTTCCCAATTTGAGAAGGTGTGATTCATCAAGGTTTTCCTGTGTACTTGCAGATGTTGGGCCTGTGTCTCAGCATACTCCTTCTTCCACTTTTGTATCTCTGCATGCTCATCCCAAGGCCGAGTTTGTGTTTCAGCATCTGAAGTGGTGAAATTAGGTAGGGTTTGAGTGGACTGTTCCCTGGAAGTGGAGAGATTGATTTGACTGGGAGGTGTAACTTCCTCCATGGGCACTGTTTGCATAGCCTTGTTGACAACAGTAGGGATTTCTTTCTTGATCCTGGAAGGGCCTGCTGGTTCTTGTGTTGCAGCAGGTTCAGTCTTGAATTTGCTAGGGCCTGCTAGTTCTTGTGTGGCAACAGGTTCAGTTTTGAGCTTGATGGAACCTGTTGGTTCTTGTGTTGCAGCAGGTTCAGTCTTGGCTTCAAAAGGGGAAGGAGGAGGGACTGCTCCTGGTACTGGAAATTGAACCACCTTATACCCTGCCTGATAATAAATATCTCCACACTGGCAGCACATATATTCTTTGCATATGCTTTCTGTAGTTTGTTCTGCCAGGGTTACAATATGGCTTGCAGTGTATGAATTGAGCTCCTTTTCGTATGCTTCCTTGGCTCTGGCCAGTTCCAGCTTATATGCTTCCAGTTCTGATTTTAAAAAATTGTTTTCCTGCAAGACAGATGCCAATGTTGCTTCTGATTGTTGGGAAGGAGCAGCAGGAATGGTAGCTGCTGCTTATGTTTCTACTTCTTGGTGAAGAAACAGTAGAGTTTCATCACCTTCAACCTCTGATTCTTGTATGTCAATTTCAATATCAGTGGGTGGTTCTTGTGTTTCAGCCACTGAATGGGTAGCTGGTTTTTCAGCCATGTTGCTTGATGAAGGTGGTGTTGCAGCATCCTGGGCCTGTGATTCTCGAAATTCAATTTCAACATCAGTGAGTGGTTCTTGTGTTGCAGCCATTGGATTTTCAGCCATTTTGCTTGATGAGGGTGGTGTTGCAGCATCATGGGCCTGTGATTCCCGTAATTCAATTTCAACATTAGTGACTGGTTCTTGTGTTGCAGCCACTGGATGGGTAGCTGGTTGTGTTTCAGCTTCTTTATTGAAAACAAATGATGTCTGGGCGTCTGATTCCTGTAACTCAATTTCAATGTCAGCGACTGGTTCTTGTGTTTCAGTCGTGGCTGGTTCTTGTGTTTCAGCCATGGCTGGTTCTTGTGTTTCAACCACTAAGTGGGTAGCTGGTTCTTGTGTTTCAGCTACTTTCTGTGAAACAGATGGTGTTATGGTATCCGGGGCGTCTGGTTCTTGTGTTGCAGCGCCCGTGGTTGGAATAGGCAAAGATCCAGGGATTTGGGAAGTTGAAGGTGTACGGGGTATCAGTTGAATTGGTGGGGCATCTAGGGTAGTGGCCACAAAGGGTGGCCTCATTGAGGCTCTCATTCACTTTTTGTGCAAAAAGGGTGGAAATGGGGCACTCTGTTTTCGTTTTCGTGGAGGTCTTTCTTGAATGATAGGGCAGGGGGCATTTTCTGGTTCAGAGTCATCACTGAGAATATGAAGGGCGGGGGTGGATGACTCTGGTAGGGTATGCGGTGATAGGGTAGGGGGATTGACTGGACTGGTTGGCGGGATATGGGCTACTTCGGGAAATTCTGGGGGGTTTTGCTGCTGCTACTCTTCAGGAATTTCAGCAGCTGGTTGAGGGTTTATGGGTGGGTTATTTAGTGGGCGGTTTCGCTGAGAAAAACTCCCGTCAATGAGAAATTGGACAAGACGGTGGTGAGTGAGTGAAATGGTGGGATCATTTTCCTTCCTACAATACTGTACCATATTTTTCAAATAGCCCAGTAAATAATAAGGAATATTGACCCGTCTGTTATGCCTTAAATGAGAAAGCAGAAGGATTTCATGCTGATACACTACCTGGTATCGTTCTTCGCAGGTTAGGTAATTCTTGATGAATCTGGTGACTTCCGGCCATGGTGGTGGTAATGAGTTGAGCTGAACACCCCTTTCTTTCAGTACAATGTGTTCCTCAGGCAGGAAGAAGTTCTGCTGAACATTCCCAATAATGTATTTTCGGCTGAATGTGTGAGTGCCATTGGTTGGGAGGCCTGAGACCTCTGCTATGTCTTCCTCTGTTACTGATATTCGAACCCCGTCGACGACAGAATGGTCCACCTGTAGATTTTGGGCAAACTGTAGGACTTGCTATTCATTATATCCTGGAAGTCTGCGGAAGTAATTGAGCCATCCTGTCTGCTGGAAGATTTCATACGCTGCTAGAAAGTGTTCCAACAGTGCTGTGGTGGCGGGTTCACTTCGTATGACAGATCCTCCCATGGCCACTAACTTAGTAAAATACAGCGTCGAGAGTTTGTGTATCAGCTCTGCACAGAATGAGTTTTCCGAGTCGACGTTATGCAGGAATAGTTGTTAATGCGTGAAAGGGTGGTAAATGGCGGCGGTGAAATCGGGTGTAATGAGGGTATCACGGATTTGATGTGTACTTCCCCTCCCGTCTACTATGGTTAGTACTAATTGTACTTGAATGGTCATAATGACGTCGAATATTTCCCATTAACTATAGCCTAAATGAATTACATAAACTTTACATACCTTTGCCTTACCCTTTGATTCGTGCTGCAAACCATATATCATACGTGTCAGTGGTCATCTTGTGGCGACGATTTTTGAATTGTTCGAGGACTTGCTGTCTAGAAGATCGAACTATAATCTGAGGGCGTAAAATCTTGCTGACGGACGATGGTGAAAGACTGGTGTTTCGACAACAGCGAAAGATGAAGCAAGTGTTGTAGATGAAGAACTGCTGAGCCATGGTGTTCCAGCTCTGAAAAAATCAAAAGTGCTGACGTGGTGTTTCAGCATCGGAAAAATGATGAAGGGTTGCTGGCAACGGTGTTTCAGCAACGGGAAGAAAATGAAAGGTTGCTAATAATGGTGTTTCAGCAACAAGAAAAGTTGCTGATAAGGGTGTTTAAGAAACGGAAGGGGAAAGGCGAAACAAGTGCTGGACGAAGTTGTTTTGGTAATGAAAATAGTGAGAAAATGGCGGGCTGGAGTGTTTTGGGAGTGGGAAGAAATGAAAAATGCTGAACAGTGGTGTTTCAGCATCGGGAAAAAAAATGAAAGGTTGCTGATAATGGTATTTCAGCAACAGAAGGGAGAAAGGCGAAACAAGTGCTGGACGGAGTTGTTTCGGCAATAAAAATAGTGAGAAAATGGTGGGCTGGAGTGTTTTGGGAGTGGGAAGAAATGAAAAATTCTGAACAGTGATGTTTCAACATCGGAAAAAAAATGAAAGGTTGCTGATAATGGTATTTCAGCAACAGAAGGGAGAAAGGCGAAACAAGTGCTGGACGAAGTTGTTTCGGCAATGAGAATGATGAGGAAATGGCAGACTGAATGTTTTGGGGATGGGAAGAAATGAAAAGCGTTGAACAGTGGTGTTTCAGCATTGGGAATAAAGTCACCGATGTTCATCAGCGGTGTTTCAACATCGTGAAAATCAGCAGTGCTGCACAGTGGTGTTTCAGCATCGTGAAAGCTTGTCTCTTTGAAGAAACATCGGCCTCTCCTGTGCTTTGATCGGGATCCTGCAAAAATCGACTGTAGGACGATATTTCTTGACAAGGATTATTAGAAAAACGAAATCTAATCTAATCTAATACTAAAGAAAATCAATCTTGAAAGAATTAATTGTTATTAGGGGTAGAAACCCCCTCAACGAAAAGAAAGTGAGCATCTTCCATGCATGTGGCCTTAAAATCTTTTTTGGAAATAGGTCGCTGGTACAGACGGAGCCGATGACCATTTACAAGTAGCGGAGTTCTGGAGTCATCGATTGTGAGGAGCCTTACTGTTCCATTAGGGAAGACTGTGTCTACTTCGTAAGGTCCTAACCATCTTGTGCACAGTTTCCCCTGAAATTCTTTGAACCGGGAATCATACAGTAGAGCCCAATTACCTTTTTGGAACTGCTTGTTCTTGATATTTTTGTCATGCCATTGTGATCTTTGCTGTTGAATTATGGTTGTTTGCTGAATGGCATCTAATATTTTATCCTCTAGTTCATTAAGCTATTGTAGCCTGGCTAACTGTGCATCGGTGAGATCAAGGTTGGCAGCTAAAGCAGTCCTTAGGGTTTTTATCTCAAATTCCACAGGAAAAACAACACTCTTTCCATAGACCAATTCATAGGGAGAAAATCCTGTAGTATTTCTCCAGGTAGTTCTGTAGGCCCATAGTGCTTCAAGGAGCCTGTAGGACCAATCCTTTCTACTTTCCTTCACTGTTTTTGTGAGAATGGATTCTATTACTTTGTTTGTGCTTTCCACCTGTCCATTGGCTTGGGGGTGGTATGCTGTAGTCATTCTCTGCTGAATATGATATTTCTGAAGGGTGGCTTTGAACCCATGGGAAGAGAAAGGAGGTCCTCCGTCTGTAACTAATTCTCTTGGCATTCCAAATCTGGTGAAGATGTCTGTGAATAAGAATTTTATAACTGCTTTTTCAGTTGCTCTGTGGAGTGCCTTGGCTTCCACCCATTTAGTCATGTAGTTTGTGCAGACCAGTATATAAACTTTTTGATTGGATGGAGGGTTGATGGGCCCTATGAAGTCTAAGGCCCATCTTTCAAATCATTCAAGTACTACCTGGGGGTTTAATGGCATTTCATCTCTATGATTAGGTTGGCCTACTCTTTGGCAGCTATCACAGGCCTTGACATATTTCTTTGCATCTTTGAATATTGAGGGCCAATAGTACCCCATCCTAAGAATTTTATATGCTGTTCTTTTGTCAAAAAAATGCCCTCCACAAGGGTCATCATGACAAGCTTTCAATATATCATACACCTCATCTTCTCGAACACACCTTTGGATTTCTTGATCAACTCTTGTATGGAAAATGTACCCACTTTTCCAACTATACCGAGCACTTTGATGAACAATACTTTTCTTCTCTCGGTAGGATAAGTGTGATGGTAACTTCCCTGCAACTAAATAATTAGCAATATCTGCATACCAAGGTGAGTGAGCAGAAACTGCAAATAAATATTCATCA
>ML778196.1:688974-710590 GCA_009831015.1 Picea engelmannii | reverse complement strand
CGCTCAGCTATATATCTATAAAAGAAAAACAAAATAAAATTATTAATAAGAGCTGTGGGAAATGCTTGTAAACCCACCGAGATGCTGAACAGGTCTGCTGGCAGCAGGTAAGTGCATGCATGGTGCTGTTGGCGTTCGGAAGTCACTCCTGGATTGCTAACAGGAGCAGAGCCCGAAGCCCATCAGATTTAATGTCACGGTTCGTTTAAAGGATGATCAAATGGAGAAAAGACTCGAAACAGCACAATCTCAACTCAGAAACTAGACCAGGCACGCATGAACAAGTGAGGTCCTGATAAACTCCAAACAATGAGTTGTAATAAAGGGTGAGTAGGTGGAAGACTTGTGCAAGAAAACGCAGTGGTCCACAATAAACATCAGGTTCATCACAGACTTAGAGAAGAAGTGCATTCAAACGCAAAATCCTTTTACATTCAAATACATATACCAGAGAATACAAAGATGCCACAACAAATCCTTTATCGCAACAAGATTGTTAAGTCCACGTGAATCCTTCACTGTGAACCCTCTAGCAAAGATGAAACAAGGATGGAAAAGAAAGGAAACTGTTTTTTATAAACCAAGAAGTCTCAAACACAGAGGCATCACCAGGAAACTAGAGTATCACTGAAACTATACAGTCGGGAGCTTAGCTCTACCATCGATCCATACAAAAATGGAAAAAATGCCTACATATACTCAAAACAATAACAGCGGCGGAACCAAGAAACTGCATTGAAGGCTTTGCGTCTGCATGGCTTCTGACAACACGGAGCTTCGATCTTTGAATGGTCGTGCAACTTATGGCAGACGCGATCAGTATTCTGACAGTTTATTCGGCGAATCGACGTGCTTTTAATTCATTGCGGGACATCCCCATTATGACGGAGACGATGTCTAACCACCACCAAACACTTCAATAACTACTTCTTGGGATTGATAACGACCCAGCCAACTCAGCATCTCGGGATAAGGAATACTTCTCGCGCTGCCACCTGGAACAACCGAATAGCTTGAGGGACGGACATGAGGGCCAACGCGGAGGGGAGAACATGGTGTATGGTAGGAGTGATGGTGAGAAGTGAGAGTGATTACAGAGAGAGGTAACAGGGGATGATTCGTGGCGGAAGACAGTCAGGTAGATGGGGTGAAGACGGGAGAAAAGGACTCGCCTTCGGGTGAGAAACTGATGTGGAAAGAGACGGGACGCGTGGCAGAGAATGAACGGATAGTGGAAAGGAAAGAGAGCAACGCGTACCAAAGAGGAGAGTTAAATGGATGACACGCGGCAACGAGGGAAAGGTGGACGGAAGAATGAAATGACAGGAGGAGGGCCCACACTGGTTAATCATATGACAGATAAGAAGAGCGGGGCTGCATGAGCGCCGTTGATCTGGGCGCTACGATCGTGGCCGTCGGGAAGCTGCACATGGGATCTCGGACCCCCCCCCTCCGCTTAAAGGTAGAAAGGCAGGGGGGTCCCGAAAATGTATTCATCGCCGCTGATCCGGGCGCGCTCATCTGGGTCGTCGGAGAGTTGCGCCCCCGATCTCGGACCCCCCCCCCTCGCTTAAAGGTCGAAAGGCAAGGGGGGTCCGAAAATTGTTGTGTGCCGTCGATCTGTGCGCGCAAATCTGGACCGCCCAGACTTGCTTGCTTCTTACCATGGGCGCATTATCACCCGAACTTTGGACAAGTGGGTTTTAACCCATTCTTCTAATATCTAAACCCCTTAGCAAGAAATATCACTAACATTTGGCTCCATGGGGGATAGAGTCGTCCCTGTGATGCTCTAAGAACTCCTTTGCAGACTTAGTGCCTTTGCTGTTGGGATATGGAGTCATTTATTAGTCCAAAAAACGAAAAACAAAAACATAAAACAATATTTACAAAACTAAACAAAACGAGCCGCTTGCGGCTCACATAAAGCATTTCTTTAAGAAGTGCCCATTAACTGGGCCATTGAAGACTTCATGGCCTTCCAGATCCTGCAACCTGTAAGTGTTATTGGAAAATACTTCAAAGATCTTGAAAGGCCCAAACCAGAGGGCATCAAATTTACTGTGTTTGCCCTTCTCTTGCCTGGGTGCATCCCACTTGAGCACCAGATCACCCTGTCCAAACTCTTTCTTCTTGCTTTTTCTGTCGAAAGCCTGCTTGATCTTCTGCTGACGATTGTAAGCTCTGTCCAGGACCTGCTCTCTGATTTGCTGCACCTCCACCATCTGATGAATTCTTCTGAGCATAAGATTAGGTTCCCCCTCATAGTCATGGAGAAGATTTTCCACAGGCAAGGCAAGTTGAGTGGGGAAAACTGCCTCAATCCCATAAACGAGTTGGAAGGGTGAGAGACCCAGGGATTTCTTCGTTGTCACTCGATCGGCCCAAAGTGCAAATTTGAGCTTTGAGTCCTAGGCCCTTTTATTATCCTCTAATAGCTTCTTGATAAGCTTGATTAGACTTTTATTAGAGGACTCTGCTAGTCCATTTCCCTGAGGATAGTAGGGAGTGGAGTGGATTAGTGACATTCCAAACTGTTCACAAAATTTGATCAGGGGTTCTGATTGAAATGGGGAAGCGTTGTCAGTGACGATTTTTCTAGGGCAGCCAAACCTAGCAATGATGTCCTCCAGGAAGTTGATGATTACTTTGTGAGAAGTGCTTATGGTAGGAACAACTTCTATCCATTTAGTGAAGTAGTCAGTTGCTGTCAAAATCCATCGGTGCTGACCACTTGAGGGAGGATGAATTTCTCCGATAAAATCCAGTCCCCACTGCTGAAAGGGAGCTGAGATCACCACAGGTTTCAATGGCAGGGATTTGAGCTGCTGCTTTCCTGAGAATTTTTGGCATTTGATGCAAGCTCTAATCTCCCTGCAGACGTCACGGAATAAGGTGGGCCAGTAGTACCCAGCTTGGAGGATCTTGTGAGCAGTGGTTTTCCAAAAATAATGGCCTCCACAGGGGCCACTATGGAAATCATTCATAACCTTCTGGGCCTGCTGAGGGTCCAGACACATCAGTAGTAACCCCTGGGGATCTTTCCAATACAAGGCTTGGCCAATAATACAGTACTTGACAGCTTTGAGCTTTAAAGCCCTTGCCTTTCTCTTTTCCATCCCATCAGGGGGCCTCAACTCCTGCAGGAAATACAAGATATCTTTGTACCAGGGGCATGCTGCTAGTGGCATAGTGCTTTGAGAACCCCTGTCGGATGATTCAGCTTGTTCATGGGCCAAATTGATTTCCAAGGCTTTATGATTGGATTCTGCCAGGAGCCTCGCCAGACCCTGCCCTTTTACTAGCTTGGTGGGCTTGACCTCCAAGTCAAATTCTAGGATCTTGGCGATCCATTTGCTTCTTCTTCCATCTATGTCAGGCTGTATAAGAATGTCCTTCACAGAGGTCGAAGGGACATATGCAATGACCTTTGAGTGTAAGACATAGACCCTGAAAGCTTTGAGAGCCTTTAGTAGGGCATAAGCCTGCTTCTCCATGATCTCATATCGGAGCTCTTTTTCTCTCAACGCCTTACTAAAGAAGGAAATAGGCTGCTCTTTCCCCTGATCATTTTTCTGCAACAGGACTGCTACTACTGTGTCAAATGGAGCAAAAGAAAATATCATAAAATCTTTAGAATAATCTGGACTGACCAGAACAGGAGTCTCAGTCAATGCTTTCTTTATCTGGTCAAAAGACTTCCTGGATTCAACAGTCCATTTTATTTCATAACCCTTCCTGAGCATGGCTGTGATATGTTTCACCAATTCAGCAAAATTTGAGACAAACCTCCTCAGGAAATTAATCCTTCCCAAAAATGCTTGGACCTCCTTCTTAGATCTAGGAAGTGACAGAGCCTGAATTGCTTCCACCCTGTCAGGATCAATTCTCACTCCTTCTGTTGAGACTATATGGCCTAACAATTTCCCTTCTTGCATAGCAAACAATGATTTCTTGGGATTCAGGGAAAGGCCAAACCTGCGACATTTCTGGAAAACCCTCTTTAAGTGGCAGTGGTGTTCGACATCAGTCTTGGAGAAGACTATTATGTCATCTAAGTATATTACCACGAACTTATATTTTTCCCCGATGAAGGCTATGTCCATGGCTCGCTGAAATGTTGCTCCCGCGTTCATCAGCCCAAATGGCATCCTGGCATACATGAACGTTCCCCAAGGAGTGGTGAAGGCTATTTTTTCTCTGTCTTTTGGCATGACTGATATCTGATTATAGCCAGAAAAGCCATCAATCATGGATATCCTGGATGCACCGGTGACCCTCTGCAATACATGCTCCATGTTGGGCAGGGGGTAATTGTCCTTCCTCGAACTCCTGTTCAGGTTTCTGAAATCGACACAGAGTCTGATTTCTCCGCTTTTCTTTCTTACTGGGACCAAATTGGCTACCCAGCTGGAGTATCTCAAGGGGACTATGATTTGGGCGTCCAACAGTTTTTTCACCTCCCTCTCCATGACAGGTAACTGCGTCGGATTTATCTGTCTCAGCTTCTACTTGAAAGGTCTAGCCTCCTCTTTCAGTGGGATCTTGTGCTCGATGACTGACGTGTCATATGTCTTGAGGTCTTCATAAGTCCACGCGAACACGTCAGCAAACTCTCTCAACAACCTAGTATATCCGATCCTCTGCTCCTCAGTCAAACTCTTTGGCAATTTGACCAGCTTGGGCTCCTCTGGCGTGCCTATATTGCATTCGGCTGTATCAGCACCATCACCTGCAATTCTTCCCTTTATCGCCACATCATTCCCATTGAAAATCCTTTCTAATGGGACCAAACCTCTCGGTATATGATTGCTCGGTAGTTGAATAATCTGATGGTTAGAAATTTCATTCGACAACTCCCCAGGGTGATGATCAGGTCCCTCGTCAGGGTCCTCATCTATATGCAAAGCAGAGAAGTCGTCGATGGATTGGAGGAACTTCTCAATCTCTTGATCATCTTCAAATACCTTCCAATGTTTGACATTGTCTGGCACTGAAGGTCTATATCTTATTTCCACCTCCGATCTGTTAGTGGGCAGTGCAGGAGCTTCGAACAGACTGGCTGAGAAGGCTTGAAATTCGGCTGGAGCATTTTCTTCCCTAGGAATGAAAGAGATGTTAAAGGCCAGGAAGAAACTGTCAATAAGATCCCATACCTCGTTCCTGTAGTTCTTGAGGCGAGGATGCTTGGTCTGGTAGACGTTTTTTACCTGTTGGACAATTAATTCTGCATCCCCGAGCACAACCACCTCCCTGATTCCCATTTCTTTTGCGGCCCTCAATCCCAGAACCAGAGCCTCATATTCCGCCACATTGTTGGTGACTTCAAACTCCAGCTTGTATGACAGTGATATGATTTCCTGAGAAGGAGATTTGAATACCACCCCGGCACCTGCACCTATATTGGAAGAAGCTCCATCAAAGAACATCTTCCAATCAAAGGTGGTTGGGGAGGGCATCCCCTGATTAAGACTGAGCTTCTTTCTGATCTGCAAAGGGGTTTCAGGCTCATCAGTAAACTGCAATAGGCTAGATCCCAAGTCAGTGTCCAAGGCATAGATGGGATGATTAGTGGGGTTTGCTTCATCACTGACTATGTAGGCTAGCTGGGCCTCTCTGTATAATCTCCTATGTTCCCCCCCGAAGACTGGAATGGTGGCATAGGTGAGATCCATCTGCAGTGTTCCTCCAAGTCTCTTAATCCAAGATCTTGACAACAGCATGCCAAACTTGGGGGGAACGTCATCTACCACTATATCCATGACCATACTTTTCATGGGTAGCTGAAATAGGGAAACTACCAGGTCCTTGATGACTCCCAAACATTGTACCCTCCTAGAGTCAAAGGAATAGAGGTCATGATAGGCTCTGGTGACTTCTAATCCTAGTTCTTCCATGACGGCTTTAGGCATGAGGTTGTGGGAGGCTCCCGAATCCGTTAAACAATTATGCAACACCTTGTCATGTATGTTCAGGGAGGTGTAGAAGGGAGGGGATGAATCGTCTTTGTCTTCTACCATGGGAGCTAGGATCACTGCGGGCCTTTCATCTTGGAGGTTAATGCAGTCTGTGGAAGGGCCAGAGGCTTCAGATTTCAACAGGTCGGAGAAGCGTTTTTTGAATTCCCCATGTTTGATTAACTCAGTGAGGGGTACGGGGATTATGACCTTTTGAATTTCATGCTCGAAATTGAAGGAAGATGTATTCTTTGGATTTTCTCTAATCTCAGGAGCATGAATTTGAATGATGGGGGAAAGAGGTTGGGCCTTCGTACCTTTATGGCTGTCTGGTACCTCGTCAGCGGGCTTCTGTGCTCTAGTGGATGACTCAGGAACTTCAGGTGCTACTCTCTTGTCTGACCTCAGATTATACCTGCCTCGGCCGCCGCCAACTTTGTCTCCCTTGCTCAATTAGTTCAGTTCGCTTTCCATGAGAGACTCCTCATATGCTGACTTAGTTAAGTGGGGGAAAGGAGGAGCGACTTCTACAGAGTGGATTTTAGATTCAGGCTCATCTGTTTCTGCTTCCTCTTCATCATCTACAAAATTGTTCTGGAAGGGGGCCTGAACTCTTTGGTCATCTCTGTCTCTTTCTTTTTCTTTATGCATATTTGGAGGAGCAAAATTGTTTGGCCTTCTGAAACCTCCTTTATTCTTTGTGCTCTGAGGACCCTTATACATTTGTCTTCTTTCCACCTTCAATCTTTCCACTTCTTCTTTAAGAAAGTTCATTACTTGCGCCAACTCGCTTACTTGAGGGTGGGACAATGATGGGCCAGAGGTGTTAGAGTCAGAAGTCGAGGCCTCTGATTTTCCTTTTCTTCTGTCTGTGTTGGCCTTGTTTCTCAGTCTGTCAGCAGCTAATATATTAGATTCCACTTCTATAGCTGCATCTTGCATCTGAGCTAAAGAGGTGGCTCTTCTGTCTCTTAATACGAGACAACAATCAGGGTCGAAGGCACTAGCATATGAAATTTGAGCAGAGGCTTCGGAAGGATTTATCTCTGCAGGAATCTTGTTATACATTTTATTGAATCTTTTGGAGAAGTCAGAGACAGACTCTCCTTCCTGCTTCTTCAAAGACCCAAATTCAGTCATGTAATAAATATAATCTTTTCTGTCCCCCCACTGCCTCAGGAAAATGTTATCCAGAGCCTCAATACCAGCAATAGATCCAGGGGCCAGCCCCCTGAACCACTTTCTAACTTCACCATCTAGGATCTAGATGAAAACTCTCATCCAGACATCTTCATTCTCAATATTCAGGTTGTCTGCATAGCTATAGAAGGCAGCCAGGTGCTCCTCAGCTGTCACATCTCCCTCACCACTAAATTTGGGCATGTATTTCAAGTAGTCTCCAGCAGGGAGAGGATTCAAAGGCTGGGGAAGAATCAAAGGAGCATATCTAGCAACGACTATGGCATCCATCCTGTTCTGAGGGGGATTAGCACCAGCCATAGGGACGTTGAGTGGAGGAGAACTCAAAGGAGAAGGAGTGTGAACAGGTGAAGGAGAAGAGGGGGTCTTCACAGGAGAACTTGGAGGAGATGGAGGGGAAAACAGAGAGACGTCCGAGGGACTTAAGTATGCAGGTATCTCTCTCTGTGTAGCAGTAGTAATCAAAGGAGGATTAGTGAAACCTCCTGAGAGGGGAGTGACAAGGATCCCTCCCTTTGATACTAGACCAGGAGGGGAAAACTCAGCAGGAACACTCCCAAAGTTCAGAAAACGGGAAATTTCAGAGGAAGGGCGACTAGGAAACTGAGAATCTGAAAATGGAGTTCTCACAGAAGGGGAGGGCGTGTTACCTTTTTCATTGGAAGAAACTTCTTTTGCATCTCTCTTTCCCTTTCTGCGCTCTGCTTCCAAGTCTGCTCCCGGAGTGGCTAAAGGAAAATGTGGATTCGACCTCGTATGTTTGCCTCTCGAAGCCACAGCTGATAGAACATGTTCTCCCCAGTGGAGTCGTTACAGTGGAGTCGCCAGGTGCACAGTAGCAATCTTCAAGTTCTGATGTCTGATGCACCTTCAGAAATGAGTTAGTCGTTGTCGTTCTGCCCAGGGAAAATCTTCAACTTCTTCCCCGACAACGGCGCCAAAAATGTTGGTGTTCGGAAGTCACTCCTGGATTGCTAACAGGAGCAGAGCCCGAAGCCCATCAGATTTAATGTCACGGTTCGTTTAAAGGATGATCAAATGGAGAAAAGACTCGAAACAACACAATCTCAACTCAGAAACTAGAGCAGGCACGCATGAACGAGTGAGGTCCTGATAAACTCCAAACAATGAGTCGTAATAAAGGGTGAGTAGGTGGAAGACTTGTGCAAGAAAACGCAGTGGTCCACAATAAACATCAGGTTCATCACAGACTTAGAGAAGAAGTGCATTCAAACGCAAAATCCTTTTACATTCAAATACATATACCAGAGAATACAAAGATGCCACAACAAATCCTTTATCTCAACAAGATTGTTAAGTCCACGTGAATCCTTCAATGTGAACCCTCTAGCAAAGATGAAACAAGGATGGAAAAGAAAGGAAACTGTTTGTTATAAACCAAGAAGTCTCAAACACAGAGGCATCACCAGGAAACTAGAGTATCACTGAAACTATACAGTCGGGAGCTTAGCTCTACCATCGATCCATACAAAAATGGAAAAAAATGCCTACATATACTCAAAACAATAACAGCGGCGGAACCAAGAAACTGCATTGAAGGCTTTGCGTCTGCATGGCTTCTGACAACACAGAGCTATGATCTTTGAATGGCCGTGCAACTTATGGCAGACGCGATCAGTCTTCTGACAGTTTATTCGGTGAATCGACGTGCTTTTAATTCATTGCGGGACATCCCCATTATGACGGAGACGATGTCTAACCACCACCAACCGCTTCAATAACTGCTTCTTGGGATTGATAAGGACCCAGCCAACTCAGCATCTCGGGATAAGGAATACTTCTCGCGCTGCCACCTGGAACAACCGAATAGCTTGAGGGACGGACATGAGGGCCAGCGCGGAGGGGAGAACATGGTGTATGGTAGGAGTGATGGTGAGAAGTGAGAGTGATGACAGAGAGAGGTAACATGGGATGATTCGTGGCGGAAGAAAATCAGGTAGACGGGGTGAAGACGGGAGAAAAGGACTCGCCTTCGGGTGAGAAATTGATGTGGAAAGAGACGGGACGCGTGGCAGAGAATGAACGGATAGTGGAAAGGAAGGAGAGCAACGCGTACCAAAGAGGAGAGTTAAATGGATGACACGCGACAACTAGGGAAAGGTGGACGGAAGAATGAAATGACAGGAGGAGGGCCCACACTGGTTAATCATATGACAGATAAGAAGAGCGGGGCTGCACGAGCGCCGTTGATCTGGGCGCTACGATCGTGGCCGTCGGGAAGTTGCACATGGGATCTCAGACCCCCCCCCCTCCGCTTAAAGGTAGAAAGGCGGGGGGGTCCGAAAAGGTCTTCATCTCCGCTGATCCGGGCGTGCTCATCTGGGCCGTCGGAGAGTTGCGCCCCCGATCTCGGACCCCCCCCCCCTCGCTTAAAGGTCGAAAGGAAAGGGGGGTCCAAAAATTGATGTGTGTCGTCGATCTATGCACGCAAATCTGGACCGCCCAGACTTGCTTGCGGCTTACCATGGGCGCATTATCGCCCGAACTTTGGACAAGTGGGTTTTAACCCATTGTTCTGATATCTAAACCCCTTAGCAAGAAATATCGCTAACAGGTGCCAAGACAACTTCGCCGGGGTACTGAACAGGCCCGCTGGCAGCGAAGCAATGTCAGGTACATGAAAATCTGCAAAAAAATAAGAAACCTCTTTAATGTCCTTTATTCTTATCTAGAACTTCTTGATAGGATACAGATGTCAAAGTGGGTTAAATGGCAACCTTGTCGAGGCTATGGACGCCTACTGGCAGCAGTGGCCATGCCAACAGTATTGAAGATTTTATCTTTAATATCGTGACTTGCTGATCTTAAGATTGTTATTGGTTTTCATCTTTTAAAACACTGCTAAAAAAATGATTAATGATGATGTTTGTACTATTTTCTGGTTGTTATTTTTGAGTCAGAATTATCTTTGCTGTCTTAATTTGAATTTGTACCTTTTGTAGAGATAACTGCTTCTTCCAGTGTGTCACCATTGTTGGCAGCCAATTCACTTTTTTTTTTTATGATCCTATAAGTTGCCTTCACCTATGTCTTGCAAACATCAAGTTTTTAGTCGCATTTTTCAAATAGACGACATTTTCATTTCTTGCGACATTTACACATTTGTCTTCGATAAGTTTTCATGACTGTAAGCGTGAAAAATTCTCCTTTCGAAGTTGTTTTTTGATCATTATCTGAACTGTGGATATTTCTTTTATGCCTATTGTGCTTACCTTTTACTGATCATTACACGACTGGCAATATCCTTTCATTGGTTCTCATACTTCGATTGATTGTATAACTTGGTTTTATTGAAGGCATTTAGCCTTTGGATTTGCACTTCATCTGGCTTGCCTGATCATTGATTCCATGAAATGCATAAGGGTTTGATTAAATTTTATATATATATATGATATGATCCTTATGATAATCTTTTCATAACTTTTGGCCTTTCGACTATATGAATATCATTTTGGCACCTTGGTTAAAATTTGTTTATATGAATCAATACATTGGCGCATAGTTGATTTTGGTGTTGATTTGTATGTCGGGTGTTTAAACACTATGGCATAGTGTTGGCACATATTGGTATACACATTTGATTTCATTAGTTGGGCGCACAATTCGATGGTTGAACTATTATTATGGAGTGAGCAACTATTAAAATTGGTGGTTGTACTTGGATAATCAATGTTTTGCATGGCAGACTCCACCACCTTCGCATGCTCGCATTAATGCTTATCCCTTTGCTCGTTCATTGCCGTTGGTTCGGGTAGCTCTGCTCCTGTATGTGTTGGTGAATTCAAACCCTTCCCTTACCATGTATTCAGCTCCATGGCACCAGTCGTGCGGGCAGTCAAGCCCTGTTGATGTTTGACAATGCCCGCCGAGATTTGGAAGACAGTGGATGACTTACCTTTGTGAAACGATTCGAGGGTTTTAACCTTTGTGTAGCGCGACAGTTTGCCATGACCTTCGATGGTTGTCAAGCCAAGGTCGGCGATATACAGTTAGAGATTGATGAACAGTTTATCAACTCAGCCACGGGGTTACCTACCTCGGGACAGCGTTGGTTTAAGAATTGCAAGGTCAAAAAAGTGCCGTGGACATTGTTGTTTCAATCACGCAAAATCACCTCTTGTGATAGAGGTATGCCCGTAACTATGCTTAAACAACGATGGCATGATTTATTAATGCTAATCAAGCAGTTTGTGACCTGTGAAGGTCGATACAGGCTTGTGTTGCTCTACCACCTGCGTCTATTGATGATTTTTATAGGGTATTCTCTAAACATGCCGTTCTATTTTCATCGGAGCCTGTATAAAATGTCCAAAAAGTTTAAAAGGCACAAGCCCGACAACAACCTGTTTCATCATGGGGTTATTAAGCTCATCGTTGTTTATCATTTGAGTTTGCTTGGTGATAGTTGGAAGGCCTTCATCGCCCGTAATGGCTTTGAGGACATCGACCCTATACAGGTTGATAAACCCATGGTAACTGAGACTAAGGCTGAACCGCCTGTACCCTTGCATCTCCTACTGCCTAAACCCTCGATCGACCCTCCTATTGACTCACCCAACACTGTAACTAAGAGTGCAGAAGCCATTAAAAAGCCTATGAGAAAAAATCCCAAGGAAAACCTTACTGCAAATGCTAAAGGGAAAAGAAATGCCTGACTCATTTCGAGAATGGCCAGAAACAAACCAAAACCCTCTCCCGAGTCTAACCCTATCGTTCTGAGCGAGGATTTCGATTCGGATATTGAGCATTTTCTGGCCAGTGAATACCCCTACTCGCAAGGTTTATGTGTCGAGCCCCCTTATGATTTTGTGTCAAACCTACCCCCCTGCCTAAAAGATGATCCTAACTACCCAGGTATTAAGTTGCCTCGTGAAACCCTTGGCCATTTTCCCAAACCCTCGTCTGCTCTGTCTAAACCCACACAGTCACCCTGTGACCAATGCAATTCATGGTTAGAGCGATATTTTATTGATGTTCCTATACTCCAATCGAAGATTCAATCTTTGGAAGACCAGATTGCACTTCTAACCAGTCAAAAGGCCAAGCTCCAAGCAGTGGATAAGAAACAAAAGACAATCGGCTCCATCCTGTTAAAAAACGTGGAATTAGCCACGGCTGTTGTAAATTCGAAGCTGGCATAATCAAGCAGTCTCGTCACTACACAGGTATGGTTCTGACATCGTTTTGTTTTGTAAATAATCTAGTTTGATATAATGATTTGAATTCAGATTTTAAATAGTTTGATCACTCATCTAAATGCCTCTATCATTCGGTGATCATCCTGTACATGGCTTCGTTTTGATAAAAATAGAAAGAATTTCGATATATGATTTGCTCATAGATTTTTATTTGGATTGGAATGGTTATTCGTTTGGATTTCATTTGCTAAGTTTGTCTGAGTGAAACAACGAAAGTAATGGTGTGTTTTCAATTCAATTCGTTTTGTGCCCACTCCCAACAGGAAGTTTTTATGCTTAATTTAGAAAACGATTTTGCTCGGATTTGATTTCATTATCATTGGTATGCTATGATTGGTAAATGTCTTCGGGAGGATACTTGTTACGATGCTGTGTTATGTGATGTTCTATATTTGATTGTTTCCAAGTTAAGGATAATGACTTTGTTTCTTTGATGAAAACAATACACTCAAATAACATTCACGCCCGAATCGGGAAATGAATTCGAATCATAACAACTATGTGAAAACCTTAGCTACTCGATTCGCTCTTATTCTAATTTGGCAAGTTTGTCCTATGAGTCGAGTTCAAATTATAATTGATGCTCTATATTTTAGATTTGTGAAATGAATTGGTCAAACCCTGTTATGATTCGTTTGATTGAAACGATTGTGATCAAAATTGATCGATATTGTTTGCTCGTTGTGCAAGGATCAACGATTGAAATCTATAACAAATTTTGTTTGATTGATCCTGTTACGATTTTGGTTATGTGTCAGTTATGGTTTGAATTCGTTTACAGCCTAAATCACTTGCTATACAGTTATCGTGATAATCCTGTTTGATTCGATGATTTCTCCTATTGATGAGACAAGTATAACGAAGTGTTTGCGATTTGTTATGTTTTCAATTGAATATCAAAATGATCTCATAACAAAGGGATTCGATTTGTTGAGAAATGATTATGATGCTGTTACATATGATTTCATTTACCCGACTTATGACAATAATCGAAAACAGAGTATTTCTATCCTTGTATTCAATTAAATGATACGAATCTTTTTGCTATATCGTTACAGCTATAACAACTGAAAAATGATTTTGTTGGATTGGATCGTATCTCTTGTTTAACAATCACATACGATATGTTTGATTATCAGTTTCAATTGGATGTGAAACAATCTTATTACTGTTCGATTATGACTCTGTGGACCCGATTCTGTGGTAACAAAAGAACATAGTATTCCTATCTCTGTGTTCGGTTGAATAATTTTTGATCCTGTTTAATGTTGAATGATAAAATCATTTTAATCTCAAATGATTCATTTTCAAATGGTTATTGGAAGATAATTGGATTTAATTCTTTTAAAAGATTTTGAATCGATTCTGATGCTGATTCTGTATCTTGTTTAGACTAGCTACAAAATCGCATGATTCTGTACCTAGTCTATAGAATTTAATTTTTATCATTTTATTAATAAAATAGTCTTCTAACTTGTCTATTTTGGATCCTTTTTAGGTGAATTCGAATTGCATGGGATTTGATGGACAGTTTAGAGGATATTTGGATGTTTTAGTTTCATTTTAATTTCCTAGTTTAGACAACTTGGGAATATCTTCCCAGATTATGTAAACAGTTTGATAACTTCCACAGGGAGGTTTTACCCTGTGGAAAAACTTATAAATACTTATTATTTTTGTAATAACACCATCCTCATTGGTGGGAGAACAAGGATATGGAATTTTAATACAGACTGAGATAGAAATTGATGTTCTGCTACAGCTTTAGCTTTTCATAATATCAATATTTTGTTTCATGTTTATGTGTATCAATTTGCATTTGGTTAATGACTGCTTTAGCTATCTTAGTCTTTTGCAAATGATATGATTTATTCAATATAATCCATATATGACTTCTTCCAGTGTTTAAAAAACATAGCAATTACCTAATTCAGTTTGTGAATGACAGATTTCTCTTCTTCATCAATTGAATTATTAAGTATAAGTTTTTTCATAATAGGTTTACCTAATTGTAGAGATTTATAAATCATATAATTGTTATGATTTTTTATGTCTTGTTTGTCCTGTAAACAAATTCAAAGAGCATTGCAGCTATCGTTTACAAAAAGCTTCTGGATCTTCCGGTGCGAGTTTCCTTCCTCCGACCAGCTTTGAAGTCATCATACACAGGACAAATTTGGAGCGTTTCCAGGTCAGTTTTCCATTGGTTTGTTTAGTGTATTTATTAGTAGTTTAGTTTAGATATAAGTTTAGTTAGATTTATAGGTAGAATTAGTATATTAGTGTTTAGTTTAGTTAGTTTTCTGTTTTATTTCTTGTTTATAAAATTATAAAATCAACAAAAAATATCTTTCTCTGTCTTAGGGCAGAAAGCAAATGAGTTTTCAAGGTTTTATTTAAATCTGTATTTTGTAGATATTGTATATTCTGTGAATAAGTTATATTTCAGTTAGTAGTTTGTATATATAGAAATAGTAGATTAGTTAGTTTGTTTAATAGTTAGTTTTAATTAGATTAGTTAGATTAGTTCGTTTTATTTATTGTTAGTTAGTTTAGTTTGTTTTATTTAGTTTTAGTTAGTTTAGTTTTAGTTAGATTAGTTAGTTTAGATTAGTTTTCTCTTTGGTTTTCCTAGGACCTTAGATCAGCTAACGGAGCCGCTAAACCCGTCAGGGTGGTTCATTCCAAACGGATTGGGTTATTAGACAACCCCAGACCGGTTCCACTCTCTTAGTTGATGGATGGTCAATTTCGCCCGCCAACAGGAGGTCTAGGAAAAGAATCAGAAGTTGCATCAGGAAAACATCACACTTGGGAGACAATTGACAGCCAAGTGAACGAACTGGCAGAGGAATGCAATTAGCTGAAGAAAAGAATCAGGAGAAAGAAGATCTAGAAGAATTAATTGGTCAACATATACAAGAAAAATCTCATTCTAAGGGCAAAGAATAGAAGGTTGATAAAGCACTTATACTTGGCCAAAAATATGCTTAGCAAGAAGAATTTGGCTATCTTATTGAAGGAGATTGCCCCTGCTAGTTCTCCCAGGCATGATGATTAATTCAAGATGTCCTAAAATTTTGTGTGTCTAATGAGAGATTATGAAATCATGTCATGTATATTAAAGGAGGATATGCATGGTATTTGTGTTGAGACAAAGTCTAAGTAGTCTCAACAATATTCAACATTAATATTTTTTTTGTCAAGATATGTTAGGGTCCTAACCCACACATAGGTAGAATAATATATTCGGATGTAATAAAGGTAGATATTAATAAGGCCTTTCAATAAAATAGAATAAGGAAGATGTAAGAAGACCTAATAGAAGCTTCCACTTCTAGAAGGATCTTCCTCTAGATGCTTCTTTTCAGTATAAATAGGAGTCGAGGTTATGCAAACCCTATCTTGGATATTATTGTAATAGAGCTCTGCTCAATTGGAGGTTGCCCCCTCGAAGAGGCTCGTGAACATTGCTTTCAGATTCAAAGTGTTATTTCTGTTATTATTCTCTTATCATTTTAGTGCTATTGTGGTGAATGTTCTGGTTATACTGCTGTTATTCTGCCATTTCTAGCATTTTATTTCTATTTTGCATACATTTATATCTGGTATATTACAAGTGGTATCAGAGCACTTTCCTCGGCAAAAAGTGTGGTTTAATTTTTTTTTCAAGGTAGAGACATATTCTAACATCTTTAAGCCACAAAGATCTATCGTTACACGCATAAACCCGCGGTTGAGGGATTTATACACGCAGGAAATACAAGTGGTACTTAAGCGCACATCTGTTGGCCACCCTTGTAAACCCTATTGGTACCCCTTCGAGTGGTAGCGCATTAGAAAACACCTATGTATGGATCGTCCTAGATTACCTAAATACCTCTTTAGATAAACCGATCGGCTGCTTGACTACTATGGTTTCACTTAGACCAACACTCGGGAAGATACTCTCTAGTACCTGGGTAGTCGGGTAGTACGCCTAAGGGTACGGTCTATCCTCTTTAGTTAGTGCCCTGAGATATTGGGCCGAGTACTACTGTTGGACCTCGCATGTATATCAAAGATCTATAGCATAGGGAAAACCCTTGTCTGTAGAACCCTTGAATACCTAACCCTTGGGGAATGAAACATAAAAAAATTAAAACATACAATATCTATTACTGTGCAGCTGTGTTCGGGTTGCCAAGTAAATACACATTTCTTTCTGGTTAAGCATTTGGGCATTTCCTTTCTGCAGTATTCTTTAGATCGGAGTATAACTCCGCAGGTGTAAAAAAAAAAGAAGTCTGGAAATTGTTTCACCATTATTTGAGACCTATTCCATTGGATTCATCTCTTCGCCCTTATCACATTCATCCATATCATTTTTGGAAAAAATTTTGACCCCCCCCGCTCCTTTTCAGTTCCCCCAACCTCATGGCCCATACCTGTAGCGAAGACTTGGAAGCTCGCTTCAACACCTTGCAATCTGGTCTCATCGAAACCCAAAAAGAAGTGAAACAACTCAGTGCCAATGTTGTAGCCATCAATACAACCATGCAATCCTCAATGGAGGAAATCAAACAAGAACTCACCACCCAGCTTGAATCAATATTTTTGGCACTCTACACCAAACTGTATATCCCTACAGATAACCCTTCCTCTTCCTCACCTCCACATCCTGAAGGTGACCATTCCTCTCATTCCAATAACTTTCAGAACCATCACTTTCAACGTGACCTATGACTTCCGTGGGTGGATGTGACCAAATTTGATGGCTCAGATCCCACTGGTTGGGTAACCCAAATGGAACATTATTTCTCTTTATACGGCATTATAGATGACTTGGCCAAACTCCGGTATGGTGTTCTCCATCTAGATCAAGAATGGTGGCAATGGAGAAAAACTTCTCGTCAAGGGTATATTACTTGGACACACTTTGTGGCAGAGATTTATGAATGCTTTGACACTGACACCAACCATTTGGGCCGTTTGACAAAGTTGAAACAATTAGGAATAGTGGAAGACTTTATAGCTGCCTTTGAGTGCTTGGATTTTAGAACAGAGGGCATGTCTGATGCCTTTTTCCGAGAGTGTTTTATCAACGACCTCAAGGATGATATTCAGGCCCATGTCCTCATGGCTTGACATCAGAATTGGGTGGAGGCTACTAAAAGAGATAAAAAAGCACAACAGGTTGTATCATCTCAAAACCAAAAACCCTCCATTATTCCTTGCCCTAAACTAGTAAATCCCACTACTCCCTTTGCTCCACTAAAGATCCAAAAATTGACCAAGGCTGAAATGGCTGAACGCCAAATCAAAGGCCTTTGTTATAACTGTGATGACAAATATTTCTCAGGCCACAAGTGTAAAGAAAAAAATATTTTTATGGCCATCTCCAAGGATATTTTGGAAGAGGATGTAGAAACTCCCCTTGTGTCTGAGTCATCTGAATCCACTGACATAACCCCTCCCTCAGACCCCCCTGAAGTAGAACCAGTCATTTCCCTCAATGCTCTCACTATATTTTCCACTCCCCAAACCCTCAAGCTAATCAGTTACATCAAGCATCGGAAGGTCATTATTCTAGTTGATAGTGGTAGCACCCATAATTTTATTCATCGCCGCATTGCCCAAGAAACTCACTGCTACATCCATGCCATCAATAATTTCGAAATCAAGATTGCCAATGGTGGTTCCATGAAATGTGGAGGGCATTGTGAAAATGTGTGTCTCCAAATTGGTGACTACCACCTGAAATCCCATATGTTTGCTATCGACATGGGAGGTTGTGACATTGTGTTGGGTGCAGACTGGCTAAGTACTTTGGGTCCCATTCTCATGGATTTTAAAGACTTAACCATGCAATTCGATCAGGAGGGCCACCAATATAAGTTCCAAGGCATCACCACTAGTTCACCTAAGATCATTAGTTCCCATCGCATGGAAAAACTACACAAAAAAGGTCATTCTGGTGTTATCACCCAACTCCATGCCATACAAGCAACAGAGACACCCTCGATCCCGTAGGACCTCCAAGCCATCCTTTCTACACATCAATTGGTATTTTCCACTCCCCAAGGACTCCCTCCTTCCCATGGTGTTCATGATCATTCCATTCCCCTTGTACCCGGAAGCCTTCCTCCCATTATTCGTCCGTATCGTCACCCCTTTTCCCTAAAAAATGAAATTGAGAAAATGGTCCAGGAACTCCTTAATGCAGGCATTATCCGCCCTAGTATGAGCCCCTAATATTCTCCTATGGTCATGGTCCTAAATAAAGAAGGTTATTGGTGAATGTTTCTTGACTTCCATGCCCTCAACAAACTTACCATCAAAGAAAAATTCCCCATTCCTTTCATTGATGACCTCTTGGATGAATTGAGTGGTGCCCAATTCTTCACTAAACTAGATATTTGTTCGGGCTACCACCAGATACATTTGAAAGAGGTAGACATTCCCAAGACTGCCTTTAGAACTCATGAGGGCCACTATGAGTTTTTGGTCATGCCCTTTGGCTTGTGTAATGCCCCCTCCACCTTCCAAAGCCTCATGAATCATGTCTTTCATCCTTTTCTCCACCATTTTGTCTTAGTTTTATTTGATGATATCCTCATCTATAGAAAAACTTGGACATGCCATCTTGCTCATGTGGATTGAGTTCTCCATCTACTCTCTCAGCACCAACTTTTCTTGAAACAGTATAAATGTGCTTTTGGCACCTCCGAAGTAGATTACTTAGGTCATCTTGTTGGCAAGGATGGCGTCAGGTGGATCCTAAAATGATTGAAGCTATGAAATACTAGCCTCACCCAAAGAATCTTAATATCTTTCATGGATTTCTGGTCTTAACAGGGTATTATCGCAAGTTTGTTAAGAATTATGGGAAGATTGCAACACCTCTCACTGCTCTCCTAAAAAAAGAACTCTTTCACTTCGACTCCAGCTATTGCTCAAGTGTTAAGTCCTAATATTGGCTCATTACCCCTTAATTGGGGAATATTATATTAGTAATGGTATTTTATTTATGTCAGCTTTAGGCCATTAGTTGTAATTATACCTCCTAGTCTCCTATATATACCAAGGATACATTTTCATTTTGAATCATCTTGTACTTGAACATTTAAGTGGGGTAAATGGAGGTTGCCCCCTCGAAGAGCCTTACAAATTGAAATTATCTCTTTTTCAAGGCATTGAGTAATTTTTCTAAGGTTTTTCTATGCTATATTGATGTTTGGTTCTTAACATATGGTATCCGAGCTCAAGGTCTTGGGGTTTCGCTGCTACATATGAGACACCTTGGAATTTTTGCTATAAATTTTTTTCTACAATGTTTTAGAAGCAACGGCTTGAAGGATATTTAGTAGACAGATCAAGGTATGTTGGGTTCCAAATTTATCTCTTGAGGCCTTATAATTTTGGAGATACAGCCTATACAATATATGGTTCTCGAATCATCCTAAACTGAGTCATTGCATAATTTTCGCTATAAAAACTTTTCTGTAATGTTTCAGACCCTGAAATCTAGAGGATATTTACAGAAATTAGAAAGGTATTTTTTCTAAAAGGTTCAACTTTTGGGTCATCTTAAATTTGTAGATATACCTTGTGTAAGATAGGGTATCTGACTAGTCCTATTGACTAGTCTCAAGAAGGTGTTCCAGGTAAAACGATCATAACTTCTTCCTAGAGCATCCAAATTGAGTGGGACTGGTTTCATTGGATCGTGGACAGCCTTCAGTATTTTTGGTGCGAGTTTCAGAATTTTATATCAATTATTTTGGGTGGGGCATGCTATACAAGTGAGATCTCCTAGAAAGGCCAAAAATCGGCAAGTTGTGGGGAAATTACCATAAATTCCACTTGGCACATCCAATTTTGATCAGACCTATGGCATTGCAGACAAGAAATATCATAGAACTACATAAAATAAATTTTCATACCCAGAAGGGCCGAAACTTGGGAGATACAACAGAAGAAATATTTTCTAGCAGAACCACCTCAAAATCAAGGTTCAAAAGTGATACTTGGCCAACATGCCACCCAAAAAGGGAACTTCTACACCGACTAAGCCTCCATAAAATCCTACTTGGACTCTTGATGAAGATGAAGAAATGCATAGGGACATAAATGATTTACAAAAGAATATAGTAACAAAATATGAACTACAAGAGATGATGGATTCAATTGAAGCTAAGTTGGATACTAAGATGGATGGTTTAAAAGGGGATATCATGGAAGTATTGAAAAATTTAATAACAGAGAAGACACCTGAAAGTGAAAATGCATCCCATGAAATTCATGATGAGGACACAAGGAAGGTGAATCAATAATGGAGAAACTCCAACTTTGGTTTGAAGACCAACCACATTCCTAAGATTGATATGAGGAAGTTTGATGGCAAGGACCCAATCACATGGATACTTTAGATGGAGAAATTCTTTGATCTCCATAATGTGCCACATACACAAAAGGTACAAATTGATTCTTTATATTTAGAACCTAATCAATTTGTATGGTATCGATGGCTTTGTTCTCACAAATTAGTCGTCACTTGGATGATTTTCACAGAAGAAATGATATCACACTATGAGGATACAAGGAGCAATACCTTCTTTAGCCAATTGATAAATCTCAAGCAAAAGGGTTAAGTTACCGAGCACATTGAGAACTTCCAAAGATTGAATATAAAGGTAATCGATATTCCAAATGAGCACTTGATCTATGTATTCATAGGAACTTTAAAGGATAACATTCAACATGAGGTTTGCCTTTGGGAACACAAATCATTGGAGAACACATTTAAGGTGGAAAGAAATGTTGAAAGTAAAAATATGGCTATGGATACTAGAAGGACCAATCCTAATATCTATAGAGAGAACAATGCTCCTTCTTCTAAAACACCTCAACATACAAGGTTGACACCTCAACAATTGGAGGAAAGAAAAGCAAAAGGTTTATGCTTTAATTGTGACAACAAGTACAGTAAAGGACATAAGTGCGGTGAGAAGAAATTTTTCTACATAGATTGTGAAGAGGAAGAAGAACAAGAACAAGAACCATCTCAAGATGGAAACATAGAAGCAATTTCATCTGAAGAGTTGACTCCCACGATATCATGTAATGCATTGGTTGGAATTAGCACTCCTCAAACCCTCAATATCGAAGGATACATCAAAAAGAAAAAGGTAATAGTCCTAATTGATTCTGGCAGTACTCATAATTTCATTCACTATAAATTAGCCAAAGATCTCAATT
>ML778196.1:667999-687074 GCA_009831015.1 Picea engelmannii | reverse complement strand
CCATCTTCACTGGACATTTTTGGACATAATTATTTTCTTGTTTGGGTACTCAATTGGCTCATAGCTCATCCTATCATCCTCAATCTGATGGACAAACCAGGATAGTGAACAAATGCCTAGAAGGCTACCTTCGTTGCTTTGTCTCTGATAAACAAACACAATGGTTCAAATGGTTACCCTTGGCAGAATGGTGGTATAACACTTCCTTTTATACTGCAACAAAAATGACACCATTTATGGCACTTTATGGATATCACCCTCCTTCCATCACTTCTTCTCTAAAACAAAAATCTGAGTTTCAAGCAGTGGAAGATCACCTCAAAAATCAACAACAAGTTCTCCAAATCTTAGAGGACAACCTGACCATGGCACAAAATTGCATGAAACAACAAGTAGATCAACATCGTAGTGAAAGAAGTTTTGAAGTTGGGGATTGGGTGTTTTTAATACTACAACCATACAAACATATGTCCCTCAAGCAAGCCAAGAAGGATAATAAATTATCACCAAAGTACTATGGCCCTTATAAGGTGTTGCAAAAGATTGGTACTATGGCTTACAAATTGGAGCTACCTGCATCTTCACAAGTACACCCAGTTTTCCATGTTTCATGCTTAAAGAAGGTTACAGGTGAAAAGATCCTAGTTAAAACTATATTTCCAGAACTTGATGAGGAAGGAAAAATCATATTGGAGCCTCAAGCCATCACTGACACAAGAATTCGCCAGCTGAGGAATAGATCCATTTTAGAGTATCTCATTAAATGGAGGAAACTACCGGCTGGAGATTCCACTTGGGAAGATGAGTCTTTTATACAGAAGCATCCAGAGTTACTCAAGTGTTGCAGACAACACTTGTCTCAAGGGGAGGCGCATGTTAAGCCCTAATAATTTCTTATTACGCCTTAATTGGGGCATATTATATTAGTAATGTTATTTTATTTATGTCAGCTTTAGGCCATTAGTTGTAATTATACCTCCTAGTCTCCTATATATACCAAGGAGACATTTTCATTTTGAATCATCTTGTACTTGAACATTTAAGTGGGGTAAAATGAGGTTTCCCCGTTGAAGAGGCTTATTATTTGAAATTATCTCTTTTTCAAGGCATTGAGTACATTTTATGAGGTTTTTCTATGCTATATTGATGTTTGGTTCTTAACATCAAGATTTTGAAACCTTGAAGATGGCCATGTGCATCACTCCAGTCCTCACCCTTCCTGATTTCACAAAGACCTTTGTGTTGGAATGTGATGCCTCAGGGAAAGGAATTGGTGCTATCCTTATGCAAGAGGGTCGACCTCTGGCCTTTACCAGCAATCAACTATCTGAAAGAAATCTGGGCAAATCCATCTATGAAAAGGAAATGTTGGCTATTTTGAATGACATTGATTTGTGGCACCCTTATCTATTGGGGAAATGTTTCCAAATTAAGACAGACCATCAAAGCCTCAAGTGTTTTCTGGAACAACGCATTTCCTCCCCAGAACAAAAGAAATGGGTGACTAAGATCTTTGGATATGATTATGAGATCATTTACAAGAAAGACAAAGACAATGTGGTTGCGGATGCACTTTCTCGCAAATATGAAGATGAAGCATCCATTTTTTCTCTTTGATTCATTGTCCCAGATTGGCTCCAAGCGGTTCGCCAGGAATGGATACAAGATCCCAAAAGTTCGCAGTTGATCCAACAATTGCATTCCAATGCTCCAGCTTCTCCAGGGTACTCTTGGCTCCATGATGAACTTTGATACAAAGGCCATTTGTATTTAAGTAAACAATCAAAGCTTAAATCCACGGTACTTTCTGAGCTTCATGCTACACCCACATCAGGGCACTCTGGGTTCACCAAAACCTATGACAGGGTCAAATGTTCCTTTTTCTGGGATGGTATGAAACAGGACATTCATAATTTTGTCGCTAAATGTGATTTATGTGAACACAACAAGAGAGAAATAGTCAAATCTCTGGGCACACTACAACCGCTCTCGATTCCACCTGCTATTTGGAAGGATATCTCTATGGATTTTATTACCGACTTACCCAAATCGAGAAATAAATCAATCATCATGGTGATTGTTGATCGCCTTTCCAAGTATGCTCATTTTTGCGCACTTCAACACCCGTTTATAGCATCCACGGTGGCTCAAATATTCATGGATCAGGTCTGCAAGCTTCATGGCATGCCACACTCTATTGTTTCTAATCGTGACCCAACTTTCACAAGCAATTTTTGGCAAGAACTATTCAAGATACAAGGCACATATTTTCATCTCAGCACAACTTATCATCCCCAGACTGATGGCCAAACGAAAGTTGTCAATAAGTGTTTGGAAACATATTTGAGGTGTTTTTCCTTGGAAAAGCAAAATCAGTGGGCTCAATGGTTACCCCTAGCTAAATGGTTGTACAACACTTCATACCATACAGCTACATGCATGACTCCTTTTGAAGCAGTATATGGACAGAATCCACCTTCAGTTCTCTCATACTTACCAGGTGCCTCGAAGGTCCAAGTGGTTGACCTAACACTTACAGCTCGAGAGGATATTCTCTGTACACTCAAAGAGAATTTGGTCATGGCTCAGAATCGCATGAAGAAACAAGCAGATCAAGGTCGCTCTGAACGTCAATTTGTAGAAGGGGATTAGGTGTTTCTTCGACTGCAACCTTACAAGAAAACTTCCATCAAGGCCGAGCATTGTCAGAAGCTAGCACCCAAATTTTATGGTCCTTATACTGTTCTCAAGCGTGTGGGACAAGTAACCTATTAGTTAGCTTTGCCCAGCCATTCGAAGCTACATCCTATTTTTCATGTTTCATGCTTAAAGAAGGTGATTGGAGCTAAGTGCCAAATTCAAACCAACCTTCCAGAGTTAGCTGAAGAAGGATCCATTTGGATACATCTAGAAGCATTTTTAGACCAGCCTGAGTGTCGCCTACGTCAGAGAACCATCAAGGAAGTGCTAGTCCAGTGGAAATATACAACTCCAACAGATGCCACTTGGGAACCAACTACCATTCTACAACAATTTCCTCATCTCAAGCCTTGAGGACAAGGTTGTTTTTAAGGGGGCGGACATGTTAGGGTCCTAACCCGCACATAGGTAGAACAATATATTCAGATGTAATAAAGGTCAATATTAATAAGGCCTTTCAATAAAATAGAATAAGGCAGTTGTAAGAAGACCTAATAGAAGCTTCCACTTCTAGAAGGATCTTCCTCTAGATGTTTCTTTTTAGTATAAATAGGAGTCGAGGGTATGAGAACCCTATCTTGGATATTATTGTAATAGATCTCTGCTCAACTGGAGGTTGCCCCCTCGAAGAGGCCTGTGAACATTGCTTTCAGATTCAAAGTGTTATTTCTATTATTATTCTCTTATCATTTCAGTGCTATTGTGGTGAATGTTCTGGTTATACTACTGTTATTCTGCCATTTCTAGCATTTTATTTCTGTTCTAAATACATTTTTATATCTGGTATATTACAAGATATGTATTCATTTACAAAACATATTTCCAAAATCTTTGAAGTTCTTAGGGATACAAAGGACATATCACAAATTATACAGACTAAATCAACTCCTTGCAGCACCTAGTTCACTCTTCAAAGTAATTTTCCACTCACTTTGTGTTAAAATAGCCTCCTACATCTAGTTGGTAGTGCAAAGCTGGTTTTCACAGTGTTACGCGCTGCAAACTCACCAAAGTTATTTGTTTGAAATATTTAGTCAAAGTCTGACCTAAATTTTAGCAGTCAAAGGTTGATTCAATTTTCCAACTGGCAGAGTTCGAGGGTATGAGTCTCCTACACTCATCAGGATGCTTTGGTGGAGCTATTGAAGACCAAAAGTAGCATAGCAAATGACTCCTTGAAAATAGGATCCAGATCCTAGATATTGTCATTGATTTGATTAGTAGATTTTGTAGGTATTTTTGGATCTGATAACCAACATGTAATCTCATTTAAGCCCACAGAGGTAGCAGTGCTAATGGGTTCAACTTTGGAGACTCTTTCATACGTTGTACTCTCAAGCTTCTCATTTTCATATTAGTAATACAAGCTTCTTTTGCAATTACTTGTTCAGATTTCCATCTTCTTATCTATTCTGTACTTTCACTTGGATATTATGTTCATGTTGTTCTTGTTTGTCTAATGCTTGATAACTGTCATCTTATCATTGCATTGATGAGTTATAATTGCAAGTATTCTTTACTTATTGTAATTGGCCATTCATATATACCTTTATGTATGATTCTGCTAGTATAATAAGGATTCTCCACACATCCATTTATTTGCAAACTCTTTGAACAACAGTGGTTGAAATCCTTGATGCATATGAGTGTGTTTATGCATGTCTTGAATGAGCGAGGTTTGATTTAGTCATCCTACTTAATCAATTTGAGTTAATCATTGAGATATTAGTTAAGTTACCAGGCTTCTTTGAGTTACAACCTAGAAGAAATCCTGGAGTGATAAAAAATTAGCTTCGTTTCCAGGGAAAGGAGTGTGAAGCAAGCTTCCCTGGGAGATGACATGGTCCCAACTTTGATGATAGACAAATTCTGGGCATATTTAATTTGGTTGTAATTTTCTATCTGGTGACTCCATTAGTGAATTGTGGCTCCTAAGAAGGCACATACTCGAAAATCCTCAGCAACCACTAACTAATCCAGTATCTGATCCTGAGAGGATCATCAAAGAGGGAAAGGCATTATAGAAGGAAGCTTCCAGCTCAGGTATATCCAAAAATTCCTCTCTGGCTTTTCCAACAAATCCATTAATAAAACCAACAATTGTTGAAGCTATAAGTTTATAAATTCATAGTGAAAAGATAGTTTCATAAGTTCAAGTATAATCTGATCTGACTCAATAAGATAGTTCACCTTTTGTTGTAGAAGACATTTGTTCATCTTTCGTAGAGTCTTCCCAATATGAAATAGAACCCAATTCAGCCTTCATTCATACAAATCTGCCTATACTTGAACTTGTCTTACGTGAACTGTCTGTGAAAGAAGAAGAAAACCTTGCCCAATTGTTGTCAGAATTTTATTGGGCTTCTTAATTTCCATTTTCCACTACAAGTCCAAAAATACCTTCTCCTCTTATCACCTCACCCTCATATTCAAGATCAACCTCATCTCAATCCCTTGTAAACCAAACTCCCAGTGCATCTACATATACTATTATCATGGCAACAACACCTCAGAAACGCACTAATATGGAAAGAATTGTAGCTGCCAGATATGCCCCTTTAGTATTGCCTAATCCTCTAAATGCAATGCCTACTGGAGATTATCAGAAATATATGCCAAAATTTTCAGGAGTAGAAAAGGTCACAGCTGAAGAACACATCAAATTGTTTTATAGTTATGTTGATAAATTGAATATTGTAGATGAAGATGTATGGATGACAGTGTTTGTGAAAATCTTAGATGGAGAGGCCAGGAGATGGTTTAGAGAATTAACCCCAGGATCTATAACAGAGATTGAATTTTTGGATGAAATTTTCCTAAAACAATGGGGTGATAAGAAAGAATTTTTGTACTACATTACAGAGTTTGGAAACTTGAGAAGGGAAAGTGGTCAATCAGTGTCAGACTTCACCAAGAAATTTAATAGAATGTACAGTAAAATTCCAGCTAAAATAAATCCTACTTCTACCTCCGCAAAGATCACATACTCTAATGCTTTTGATGTCGAATTTTGTTTTATATTAAGAGAAAGAAGGCCTGTTACATTGGTTGACATGCATGATGTAACACTTGAAGTGGAATCGAATATCCTTGCTGCAGAAAAGTTGAAAGGCAGAGGTGAAAGGAGAAAAAAAAAAGGAGAAGCTTCCTCATCAGGTGTTGATTCTAATATTGAGAAGATGGAAAACATGATTGATTTTGACTTCATAATTGTCCAAGATGAAGCTTGAGAATAAGCAATCCACAAGAGGTAGAGATCCTAACACTTTCATTCCCCGAAATCCAAATCCATATAGGAGGAATAATGAGAAACATCAGATTTTACAGAGAAAAAGAAATGAAAATGAAGATTAGAGTATCAAAACCCCTTTCCAGAACACAATAATGGAGGAAGAGTAGCCTGAAGAAGATGATGAAATTCATTGTTTAGGAGACAAAGGGGATTCTTCTTTCTTAACATAAGTCACCTATGAAGAATATTTGCTTATTCAATCATATAGTCAAGATCCAAATGAATAATCTATTTGTCTAACTGATGAAAAAAATAGATAGAATCTGAGATCCAAGTAGAATAATACCAAGAAAGATGAAAAAACTCCTTCAAAGAAAGTTGCAGCCCTTGCAAAACATCAACCAAGCAAAGATCAAGCTCCAACTAAGAATCAAGTACTTCCTAAAGCTCCTGTGCAAGAGGTAAAGAATGCTGACAAAGTCCCTTTCTCTTTTAGTTTTAAATCAAAAATTCAGAAGCTCAAAATCCCCATACCACTCATGGAATTAATGAAGAATGATGCCTTCAAGCAAACCATCCTAAAATATCTTGAACCTAAACCCTTTCCAACTGCTGGATGCTGTGAATCTCCAAGATGACAAGCCTACCATTATCCTTAGTCCAATGGTTGAAGACCATGAGGAAACCTCTCCACCTTTCTATGTTTCTTTGAACATCCATGACAAAATTCTACATAACTACCTTCTAGATACAATATCCTCTCATAACCTCATGCCAAAAGAAGTTATGGATGAGTTGGGTCTAGATATGACCAAGTCTTATCATGATATATTTTCATTTGACTCTAGGAGAGTTAAGTGCCTTGGTTTGATAAAGGATTTAGCCATTTCTTTATCTCAGTTACCCATGAGGAGCATGGTGATGGACATTGTGGTAGCTGACGTGCCACCCAAATTTAGTATGATTTTGTCTAGAGCATGGATAAAGAGGCTAGGAGGCACCTTAAAAAATGACCTTTCTTATGCAACTGCCCCAGTTTTCGAAGGAGAAAAAAGAAGATTGTATAGGAGGCTCAATTGGCTTATATAATCAGTGATGAGAAGGAGCCTACTAATCATCCCATATATTCATTTGATACATATTTGGGGTCTTGTATACTTCAGATTGATGATTCTTTATCATCAACATTGCAACTTAGAAATCCTATTTGCATATCTCCAGAAGAAGAAAACACTCCAATATGGAACATGTTTTTTGATGGTGCTTGTTGAAAGGAGTCTGCAGGAGCAAGAGTTGTCTTTATTTCACCTACAAAAGAAACTATTCACTTGTCCTTCAAACTGGATTTCAAGGTGACAACAAATATAACAGAGTATGAGGCCTTGGTCTTGGGCTTGAATGCTACTAAGGACATGAATATTAAGGGGATAAAGGTATTTGGAGATGTTGATCTCCAACAAATCAAAAACACTTTTCAAGCTAAGCATGTCAGGCTTAAGGCATACAGAGATGAGGTATGGAATCTCATTGATTATTTTCTAGATTTCAACATTTTATACATTCCTAGAACTATGAATCAACTTGTCGATTCATTAGCTGTCTCAGCTAATACTTTCAATCCACCTATGCCAGCAAAGCTAAATTATGAAATCCAAGTGAAATATAGACCTTCTTTGCCAGACAATGTAAAATTTTGGAAGGTGTTTGATGATGATGAAGAATTGGTCAGATTCTTAGAAGTCATAGATGAGTTTTCAGCCCTCCATATAGATCATGAAAATGAAAATGCTGAAAAGGTAAAAAATCTGAAGCTAAAAAACAAAATTGGACACCATGATATTATCCAACTTCCAAATAATGAAATTCCTATAGGATTAGTACAACTTGAGAATATTTTTGACTAGAATGATGTGCCCTTGAAACCTCATAAGAAGGAGGAAGACCCTACTATTTTTCAGTACAATTTAGGAGAGGAACAATACCGTAAACCATAAATCTATCCACACAATAGACTGCAGAACATAGAGATGAATATGGCAGCCTGATGAGAGAATTTTCAAAATTTTTTGCATGGGAGTACAATGATCTAAAGATCTATGACACTCAAGTAATTGAACATAAAATTCAGCTGAAGAAAGAAGCCACTCCATTCAAACAAAAGTTGAGATCCATCAACCCTCTTCTTTTGCCTATAATGGAGAAAGAAATTAAAAAATTATTCAATGCTCAGATTATCATTCCACTTAGATATTCTGAATGGGTTGCTAATCTAGTTCCTTTTAGGAAGAAGAATCAAGAGATTAGGTTGTGTGTTGACTTTAGGAACTTGAACAAATGCTCTAAGAAAGACAACTATCCTTTGCCAAATATGGAGCATATATTACAAAGAGTATCTAGAGCTAGTGTCATGTCCTTTATTGATGGGTTTTTATGCTACAACTAGATCTCAGTGCACCCAGATGACAGAGAAAAGACTACCTTCACAACTCCTTGGGGTACCTTTATGTATGCCAATATGCCTTTCGGGCTTATGAATGTTGGGGCCACATTTCAAAGGGCCATGGACATTGCCTTCATAGGTGAAAAGGATAAGTTTGTTATGATATATTTGGATGATCTAACAGTGTTTTCTCACAGCCATAAAGAGCATGTGTAGCACTTGAGGAAGACATTCTTGAAGTTCAGGAGGTATGGACTTTCATTAAATCCAAAGAAATATCAATTTGCGTTAAAAGAAGGTAAACTTTTGGGACACATAGTGACTGCAGAAGGAGTAAAGATTGACCCTGCTAGAATATAAGTTATTCAGAAGATATCAATTCCAAGATCTAAGAAGGACATCCAATCATTTCTTGGTAAGATCAACTTCATTAGGAGATTTATTCCTAATTTTGCAGAATTGGTTAAACACATCACTGGCATGCTAAGGAAAGATTCCAAGGTTAAATGGCATGATGCAGAACAAGAGTCTTTTGAAGCTGTAAAAAAGGCCCTTATGTCAGCTCCCACTTTGATCAACCCTGACTATTGTAAAGATTTCTACATCTTCTCATTTTCATCTAATGATACCATTGCAACAATGTTACTTCAGAGAAACGATCAAGGACATGAAAAACCAATGGCTTTCTTCAACAAGACATTAAGAGATGCTGAGGTAAAATATGACCCTATTGAAAAACAAGCCTATTCTTTGATCAAATAACTTAAATATTTTAGGATCTATATTTTTCTTGCCAAAGTAATAGCTTATGTACCATCTAGTTCAATCAGAGATGTCCTTATTCAACTAGATATAGATGGTAAAAGAGCCAAGTGGATTGCCAAGATTTTTGAGTTTGATGTCGACATTAAGCCAACTAAATTGGTCAAAGGTCAGGGTTTGGAAAAGCTTCTTGCTGAGGAGAATTGTGAGGTATTGGGCATAAATTTCATCAGTACAAATAGAGAGGAAGCACAATCATAATTTGTTGTTCAAAGGTACAGTCATGATCAACCAATTTCGGCCAATTTATCATCTTGTGAATGGTACATCAGTATAATACATTTGTTACATACCCTTGCAGCCCCTACAGAGATGAATCCAACGTAGGTGAGAGAATTAAAACTCAGGGCATTCAAATTTTGTATTAATGAAAATATGATTTATTGGAAAGACCCCTCTAGGATGTTGTTGAGATGTCTTGAAAAAGAAGAATCAGTTCAGGTTATGCATCAGTTTCATAGAAACAATTGTGGTGGTCATCATTATTAGAAGACTATAGCCCACAACATCTTGAGGGTTGGTTACTATTGGCCATGTTTATTTTCTGATGTTTGTTCCTATGTTAATACATGTGACAAGTGTCAAAGGTTCACTGGAAAACAATAACTGAAGTCTCTTCCATTGAAACCCATTGTAGTCACTGAGCCTTTCCAACAATGGGGGTTGGAATTCATTGGAGAGATACATCCATCATCCAATGGCCAACATAGGTGGATCCTAGTGGCAACCAACTATTTCACAAAATGGATTGAGGCTATTCCCACCAGGAATGCCACTCATTATGTTATCATAAATTTCTTGAATGATCATATCTTTGCTATATTTGGTTGCCCAAAAAGACTTGTTACTGACAATGCAATTGCTTTTAATGCTAATGTTTTGGTGAAATTATGTGAAGACATGGGTATTTAGCTGGTTCACTCAACTGCCTACTATCCTCAAGGCAATGGCCTTGCTGAGTCATCAAACGCAATCTTAGTGAGAATCATTAATAAATTTCTTGAATAAAATCAAAGGAGTTGGGATTATAAATTAAAATTTGCACTTTGGGATGATAGAGTGAGAAATAAGAAGTCCACTGGCACTCCTCCCTTCAAGCTGGTGTATGGAACTGAAGCCATTTTCCCTATCCAACTATCATTACCTGTTGCAAAATTTCTTCAAGAAGAAGAAGGGGAACTAAATGATTTGGTTATAAGGATTCTCCATCTAGTTGAAATTCAATAGGTAAGGGAGTAGTTACTTGAGAAGACAAAGTTACATCATAAGAAGATGAAGGAGAGTTTTGATAAAAAGGCTAAGGAAGATGTTTTCCAAACGGGGGATCTTGTATTAAAGTGGGATTCTTGCAGACAGGATAAAGGCAAGCATGGGAAATTTGATACATTATGGACTGGACCTTTCATCATCACTCAAGTGTTGTAGAACAACACTTTTCTCTTGTAGAATATGGAAGGTAATGAAGTATTTGTTGGCCCAGTCAATGGGCATTTTCTCAAAATCTATTTCTACTAAGGATTTCTAAAGCCTTCTCCATTGTAAATATCTTTTCTTTTTTAGTTTAGTCTCTTAATAACTCCATGCCCAATGGAACAACATTTTCACTTTTTGTAAGTTTTGTAGGTGATAGGAAAGGCAACTAGTCTTACGAGTTCTTGGAACCTCACAGGGAGGCTTCCATCCCCAATTAGAGCCAGATGTTATCTCCCAATAAAGTCTTTTTTTTATTCTTGTCTTAGGTATTTTATATAGTTTTTATCCCATGAGTCATTTAATAAAAAGGTCCTTCATAAGTCCAATCAACAAAAATGAGTCATGTCATATAGGGTAAAAAATGACTCAATGGTTGTCATAGACATTATCCTAAGTCATTTTTGGTCAAATTTCAAATCATTTATCTCTTTTCACATGATTCATGGTCTTAGAAGTCGGTTTTGGTCTTTGTAAAGCTATAATACTTCCCCCAAGTCGTGATTTGACCGTTATCTATCATTCCACCTCATGATGGCGAGTTTGTAGTGCATATGCGTACTTTTGTACTATAGTTTCTACCAAATCATCCCCTATTGTCAGCACATAAGATCATTTTAGTGTGTGGCATGCTACGAACTCGGAGGGAAAAGGTCCTAGTTTAAAATTTGAATTTTTGCATGAAAGATGTTAAAAGGAGGTGACCCTGAGTTCTTTTAGCTTCATCAAAGCAGTTGGAGGTATTTTATACAAAACAATACTGCCACCAAAGGGTTTCAAGTTTTTCATACTTCAAATAAGGCCCTTCTTCATTGAAATCTATTTTTCCTCACCATTTCTTGTGCAGAGGTAACTGGAGGAGGATTTCACTTCCCTTATGGTACCAAGGAAGGACCCTATTCCTAGGAGAAGGTCAAGCTCCCTGGTCATATTTGAGCCTATAGACACTTCATTAATTTATAAGGACATGAACCATGTTGACTCCTTCAAACGCTTGGGTTGCTGGAGGTTTTTCCAGAAGTTGCAAGGATACCATCTGGAGGTATCAAGGGATTTTGTACAGAATTACAGGGATGGAAAAACAAAAATTGGTCCACTAGAAATCCATGTGACAATAGATTTGATTGCTGAAGTGATAGAGATCCCTAGGACAGGGGAACAATGGTATAAAGAAAATAATATTGAAAAGGAGGACTGGTGCCAAGACATGCTTAGATTTGAACATAGAGGAGTTGATGAAGTGAGAGGTGTTCCTGGGAAATGGCTGATAGAAGACTATGATAAGCTGTTGTTCATCATACAAAGTTTTTTTTACATGTGAAGGAAGATACAACTGGGTGCTGCAGTATCATTTCAAGCTCCTCCTCCACTTCACTGGTAAGAAAGAGATAGAATTGTCCTTTTTTCTCTTCAAAAGTTTACAGAGGATGATTTATTTTGCACAAAGAAAACCTGAGAAGCTTCACAAGTCTATTTTTCACCATGCTCTAATCAAAATTATAGTTCTTGATTAGTTGAAAAAGGAAGGGAAAGATTGGCCTACCTTCTTATTTGTGTCAAATTACCATATTGATTTGCCTCTTTCTCCTCCTACACACAGAGCCTCTAAGAAGAAAGTTGCAACACCTCCTATTGACTCCTCTGCACCATCATCTAAGATACCACTTCCTTCTGCTCCCTCAAGTGAAGTATCACCAGAACTTATTCTTTCTGCTCCTAGCCTTGAAGTAGCCCAGCCTTTTGGTTCTTCTATCCCCTTTGCATCTAAAAAACTTCAACCTTCTAAAAAACCTATTTCTTCAAAAACCTCACTTGCCCAAGTCTATATAAAAAAAAAAGAGCTTAGGAAACTGTAATCAAAGAACAGGAAGACCCTCTTCTGGAGGTCCCACATATGGAAATTGAGTAAAATACTCCAATTATCCAAGCTACAGTCCACACACCAGTGCTTAGGAGATCATCTAGAAGGAAACTCGTTTTATCAGAGGAGTTTGTTCCAAGCATTGATGTGGTAGAGCCTAGTGATAAGTTGTTAAAGTTTAAAGCTTCCCCTCTTGAAAATGAAGCATTGGAAGCCATAGTCTAGATGAGAGACTCTCCACCAGAGCCACCTTCAGAGGCAGAGTAGGGACCTAAAGAGGATTGGGTTAAATTTCTCAAGGAGGCAGATAGTCAGCTTAAGGAGGTCTAGGAAAAGAATTAGAAGTTGCATCAGGAAAACATCACGCTTGGGAGACAATTGACAAGCCAAGTGAATGAATTGGCCCAGATGAAGAAAAGCATCAAGAGAAAGAAGGTCCAGAAGAAGCAATTGGCCAACATATACAAGAAAAATATCATTCTAAGGGAAGAGAATAGAATTCTGACAGAGCACTTATACTTGGCCAAAAATATGCTTAGCAAGAAGAATTTGGCTATCTTCTTGAAGGCGATTGCCCCTGCTAGTTCTCCCAAGCATGATGATTAATTCAAGATGTCCTAAAATTTTGTGTGTCTAATGAGAGAATATGAAATCATGTCATGTATCTTAAAGAAGGATATGCATGGTATCTTTGTTGAGAAAAAGTCTAAGTAGTCTCAATAGTATTCAACATTAATATGTTTTTTGTTAAGATATGTATTCATTTACAAAACATATTTTCAAAAGCTTTGAATTTCTCAGGGATACAAAGGACATATCACAAATTATACAGACTAAATCAACTCCTTACAACACCTAGTTCACTCTTCAAATCAATTTTTCCAGTCACTGTGTGTTAAAACAACCTCCTACCATCAGTTGGCAGTGCAAAGCTGGTTTTCACAGTGTTACGCGCTACAAACTCGCCAAAGTTATGTGTTTGAAAGATTTATTCAAAGTCTGACCTAAATTTCAACAGTCAAAGGTTGATTCAGTGTTCCAGCTGGCAGATTTTGATGGTATGAGTCTCCTACACTCATTAGGATGCTTTGGTGGAGCTATTTAAGACCAAAAGTAGCATAGAGAATGACTCCTTGAAAATAGGATCTAGATCCTAGATATTTAATTGATTTGATTAGTAGATTTTGTAGGTATTTGATCCCTTCTTTTTGGATCTGATAACCATCATGTAATCTTATTTAATCCCACAGAGGCATCAGTGCTAAGGGGTTTGAATTTGGAGACTCTTTCATACATTGTACTCTCAATATTCTCATTTACATATCAGTAATACGAGATTCTTTTGCCATTACTTGTTCATATTTTCATCTTCTTATATATTCTGTACTTGCACTTGGATATTATGTTGATGCTGTTCTTTTTTGTCTAATGCCTGATAACTGTCATCTTATCATTGCATTGATGAGTTAGAATTGCAAGTATTCTTTACTTATTGTAATTGGCCATTCATATATACCTTTATGTATGATTTTGCTGGTATAATAAGGATTCTCCACACATCAATTTATTTGCAAACTCTCTGAACAATAGTGGTTGAAAGACTTGATCCATCTAAGTGTGTTTATGCATGTCTTGAGTGAGTGATGTTTGATTTGGTCATTCGACTTGATCCATTTGAGTTAATCATTGAGATATTAGTTAAGTTACTAGGTTTCTTTGAGCTACAACCTAGAAGAAATCCTGGAGTGATAATACATACCATGTTATGGCATGATAAGATGGGACACATTGGCGAAAAAAGACTTTGATCCATGCAAAACAAAGGTATGATCGAATTTTTTCGTAAATTTAATTTAGAAGTCAATTTTTGTGAACATTGCATATATGAAAAATAAAATCGGGTTAGGTTCCCATATGGAGTGATAAGGGCATAGGGGATTCTAGAATTGGTTCATATTTTTGTGTTCATGCTTGTAACAGTCCCTTCACTTGGTGGATCCCTATATTATGTCACCTTCATAGATGATTTTTCCAGGAAGACATGGCTATATTTCCCGGGGAAGAAATCATATGTTTTTGATAAATTCAAAGAGTTTAAATCTATTGTGAAAAACCAGACAGATAAGAAGATAAAAGTGTCTAGAACTGAAAATGGTGGTGAATTCTATGGAAATGATTTTGAGTAGTTATGAAAGAAATGTGGTATAGCATGGAAAAATACCACACCATATACCCCATATCAAAATGGATTTGTCAAAAGAATGAACAAAACATTGATGGATAAGGAAAGGATCATGCTCAGTGGTGGTGGGCTCGCACAAGAATTATGGGAAGAAACAATCGACACTATAAAATATCTAGTGAATATGTCTCCTTAATTGACATTAGTCGACATGAATCCACATGAGGTATGGTTTGGAAATAAGCCTTTGATTTTACATCTCAAAGTACTTGTCTATGATGCATTTGTGAATGTTCCCATGGAAAAGAGGAGCAAGATGGAAAATAAGCCAGCCAAGTGTATTTTCATTGGACATAAAGAAGGAATGAAATGATATAAGATTTGGGATCCTACATCAGGGATAACAATGTACAACCGAGATGTGGTCTTCAAAGAAGTTAGAGGTAAGTTTGAGTTTGAAGTGGTTCAACCAAAGAAAAACCTAGAGAAGGTGAGGTTTGAACTGAGGAATAAAGAAGATGATTTAGATGATTCGATTGAATCAAACAAAGAGGTGGAACAATTGAATCCAATTGTAAGTAGGTATGAACGAGTAAGAAAATTATTCGAAATCTATAATCCACTAGATTTGTGTTCTTCATTTGTGTTAATTTACACTGAAGAGAATCCCAAGATAGTCAGGGAGGCAGTCAAATCGACAGAGGGTAGAATTTGGAAGGATTCCATGTTCGAAGAAATGGAATCCTTGCACAAGAATGAGACATGGGATTTGGTTGAATTACCTAGTGGAAGAAATCCCATCAATAGTAAGTGGGTGTTCAAGAAAAAGATGAATGCACCAGGTCAAGTTGATAAATTCAAAGATCGACTGGTAGTGAAAGGTTATTCCTAGGTCAAAGGAGTAGACTTTGGTGAGAATTTTTCCCCTGTCGAAAAAATAAATTCCATTAGAATACGAATGTCTCTAGCTGCAACATTTGATCTTGAAATAGAGAAAATGGATGTAAAGACAACGTTCCTACATAGGGACATGGAAGAATAAATATATATGAAACAACTTAAAGGATTTGCAGTAAAGGGAGAGAAATATCTAGTGTGAAAATTTAAGATATCCCTTTATTGTCTAAAACAATTTCCAAGGATGTGATACCAAAATTTTGACACATACATCCTTAGTTTTGGATTTGTGAGAAACAAAGTTGATCATTCTGTATATTTCAAGGAATAAAATGGATGTTTCATATATGTAGAATTGTATGTTGATGACATGTTGTTGATTAGAAACAACATGGACACAATAAAGGAGGTGATGAATAAACTATCCTCCAAGTTCAACATGAAGGATCTTGGTGCAACGGAATTCATTATGGGAATGGAGCTCCAGAGATATCAGAAAAATAGAAAGGTTTAGTTGAATCAGAGGAATATATTGAAAAAATCTTGAAGCATTTCAACATGCAATATTGCAGACCTGTAAAGGTGCCAATTCATGTTGGAGAAAGGATAACTATTGAAAAATGTTTGAAGACATAGGAAGAAATAGAGGACATGGCATGTGTTACCTATGCAAGTTTTGTTGGTAGTATAATGTATGAAAAGTTATGTACTAAACCAGACATTTTCCATGTAGTGGTAGTGTTGAGAAGATACAAGTCAACACCTGTAAATAGAAAAGGACAATTGTCAAGAGAGAATTCAGGTATTTGTGTGGCACAAAATATTATGCTATATGCTACCAAGGGAAACCCAGACTTGATAGTGAAGTAGATGTACATGGATTTATTGATGCTGAATGGGATAGAGATGTGGATCGAGGAAGGTTGACCAGTGGGTATGTGTTCATTATGTTTGGTAGATAAATTAGTTGGATGAGTAAGTGATAAGCAGTCGTATTCTTGTTGACAATGAAATATGAATACATGGAAACCACTCATGGAAGTAAATAAGTAGTATGGTTGTAATGGATGTGTTTAGGGATCAAGTGTGATAAGAGAGATATGAAGATAAATCGAAATAGTCAGAGAAAAATATTTCTATAAAATAACCTAGCTTATCATTCCAATATGAAGCATATTTATGTACAACACCATTTCGTGAGAGACATGGTCGAAAGTAACAAGGTGCTGCTGGAAAAAGTAAACACATTAGAAAACATAGTAGACTCTTTGACCAAGTCTGTGAGTGTTGTGAAGTTCTCTTGGTGTAGAGAAGAAATGGGAATTGATACCCTCGGTTTGTGAACAAAATTTCAGATTATTCTGTTTCAAAAAAGAACACAACAAGTGGGATAATGTTGGGTTGTTATAATATTTGCTGTGAAAGTAGAAGGTTGAAGTGATCGACTAGAAAATTCGAAGTGATCGACTAGAAAAGTTGAAGTTGAAGTGATCAACAATAGGTAGAGAGTTCCACTAAAAATACATCATTAGGAGGTCGTGTGACAACCAATTGAATACCAAATGGAGGTCAACTGGCAATTGACTGGTAATATGACTGGTAGTCAACTGTAATAGAATCTTGAGATTCATGGTATTTGTAACCAATGATATGTGTAGATATGTAACCATTTTTTGGGTGCCATTATTTAAGGTTTTTCCTACTATAAATCCTATAAATAAGGCGTGTTGTAATTATATTAAGTTGATGTTGTAGTTTATCTTCATGCTTATCTTGCACAGAAGGTTGTTTGTCATGTAGATGTAAGCCGAATTGGCTCTAGGGTTATTCTTGCAAAAGAAAGAGGGTATGATGATGATTGTTTCTTAGGTGTAGACAAAGGTTAGTCACACAACCATTTATTATGAATGAATAAAGAAACAAGAGAGATCAAGGCTCAAGGATTGTTGGTTTTCCCATTTGGGTTTCCAAGGTAAAATATTTGTGTATTGTGTGATTGCTTTGTCATTTACTTCCTTCTTTAATTTTTTCTTCTTTTCTTCTATTAGGTTTAGTGTAGAAGTATATTTCCTAACAATTAGGTCGACCCTAATATCTATACATTTACACAATACATGTAAATTTATCCCCATATATTCCCCCCCTTAGGGTCATATCATATACATTTAACCCCATATATGCCCCCCCTTGGGTCATAAAACATTCATAATAAATTTATGTTGTAGATTTTAAGAGTGCTTCAACAAGCCTTCATCCTTCATATCTAAGTTTTCCTTTCTTGTGTGATATCCAAGGAGAAGTTTGAGAAAGGAACTAGAAGAGGTCTCAATCAATACTCAAGGTAAATCTTGGTTGATGTAATGTTCTCTACTTATTAATATATATCTACATGGTTTTCCACTTCCATTTTTGTTGTATTCAATTATGCATGTTGATAAATAGTAGATCTAGTCTTTCCTTGAGTAGATCAAGTTAGATCTATCTTAGATTCAAAACTCTTATTGCTTGAAGAGGATTTATATTTTTATGTGTTATCTTATTATGTGCAGGAAGTAAGTTGCAGGAGCTAAAGCTATATCTTTGGATCTACATCAGCTAGGAATATGCATGGACAACTTCCAAGAAATCATGTTTGAACTAATCTACTTCCTTCTCATAGAATAAATAGGACCAAATCTAGTAGATACAGTGGAATGATTTTTTTGTCTATCCTGTAGTCTATCTTAGATCACATGAAGATCTGAGGGAGTGCTCACCTATCTATAGGAGAGACTTTCTCCATAGCATTGAGGAAATGGAATCCTTGGATAAAAATGAGGTTTGGGATCTAGTTAAGTTTGAAACTGGAAGAAATATCATTGGTATCAAATGGGTGTTTAAGAATAAGTTTAATGCAGAAGGTAAAGTAGAGAAGTATAAATCCCGCCTAGTAGAAAAATAATATTCCTAGGTAGGTGGAATTGATTTTGCTGACATTTTTCTCTTGTTGCCAAATTGTGTTCTATTATATTTATTTTGTATATTGTTGCTTCTTTGATCTTGAAGTGGAATAGATGGATGTAAAGAAAACATTCCTACATGGGGATCTTAAGGAAGAAATCTACATTAAACAACTAGAAGGTTTTGAAGTGAAGGGTAAGAAAGAGTTGGTTTGTAAGATGAAATAATGCCTAAATGGGTTAAAGAAATATCTAAGGATGTGGTATCAAAAGTTTTATACTTATGTTTTGGGACTTGGTTTCACAAGGAGAAAAGATAATAAATGTATGTATTTCAAATTAGTTGGAGATCATTTTATTTATGTGGTGTTGTATGTTGATGATATAATAAGGTGACCTAAAAGAAGAAATGATAAAATAAGGTGAAAAAATCAAGAAGGAATATTTATGGAAAATGGTTAACCCTAAAAATAAGGAAAATAGGTTAAGTGACCTAGAAATGGGTTAATATTATTTATTCAAGGTGGATTAT
>ML778196.1:614019-633844 GCA_009831015.1 Picea engelmannii | reverse complement strand
ATCCCAAGTTGTTCTTAAGGGGGGATGTTAGGATATTTATACACTTAGGAGTTAGTTAAGATCTACTTGGTCTAATATGTTGTTAGGTAAAAGTGTGTTTCTTTAGTATGCATTTGTAGTTAGGAAATCCGACAGTCACGATATGTTCCCGACATAGAGTGATCTGACGGTTCATACTCTCCTCGATCTTAACGACCATTGATCCATGGCTTAACACCTAATTGGTCCATGATATCTATTTAAAGAGCATGGAGGGTCATTTGTCGATGATCGATTGTGAGAAACTCTCTTGTAAAATATCTCTGTAATCTTTTTCTTTGCATTAATAAACTCCTCCAAGTAGCCGCGTTGGCTGGGGCCGTGGATGTTTCCTCGTAGGGGTTTTACCACATGAAAACATCGGTGTGTTGATCTTTGATCTAGTTATGTGAGTGGTTACTGAAGGTGTTCGTCCTCTGTTGGAATACCCATGTTGTCGAACATTTCAAGGATGCTACAGTGGTATTAATTTCAAGGATGCTACAGTGGTATAGTTGCATGTTTTTCAAGGGGTTTCCATCAATGCCAAAGGGGGAGATTGTTGGCATATTTTCAGATAAAGGAAGAGTATGCGTGTTTTTCATTGATGGCAATGTCATTGATGGAGAATATCCGCATGATTAGTAGTGCAGTGATAATGGAATGAAAATGGAAAGATCAACAGTGATCGTTGGATCCCATTCAAAATTTTCGATGACCGTCAAATCTGAATTCAGATAGGAGGAGCGCATAGTAGAAGAAAATAGATCTTAGGCGTCAGATTTGAGCCTGAAGACCATCCGTCATTGGATCCATAAGAAGGAGCATGGTATTTACATGCAAGATGAAGCGGGCCTACAAAATCCCGAAAGAAGGAGGACCATCCATCTTCAAGAAGGAGGCATGGCAAGCGACTAGAATTTCGTTGACCTGCACATTGGATGAGTCAACGGAACATGGTGTGGGAACTTGCGATATGTGAAATATCTATAATTGACCTGGACCTTTGGATCGAGGTATGTTGTGGAACGTTGGATGCAGTGGGCACATGGCGAGTGATTGGCATTTCGTTGACTAGAAAGTCAAAGAAAGGAGGCACTCTATCCTATGAAATCGTGAAATGCAAAAACACGACTTAATATGAGTCGTTGATCAAAGGGAGATCATGGACCATTGAATAGGCATGACGAAGGCCCATGAAGTTGCGAAATCGCGATAAGATGTTGACCGTTGATCCAAGAGGGACATGTGGTGAGGGATTAACTTTTCCCTGACTGGAAAGTCAAAGGAAGGAAATGCTCTAATCTTGCAACTCGCGATATGAGAAATCACGATAAGGTCTGGTCTGTGGTCATAGAAAAGGTCACATCGTCGAAGGCTTGAGGGAAGGAGCTAATTGATAAGATCCATTTCGAGGATCGCAACTTGGAGTGTCAAGACCCTTCATCATAGGAATCACGATATGTGAGATCATGAAAAGATCTAGACCGTCGAATCATCAAGATTGTGGACCATTGATCTGACTCCATTTATGATTTTTGGATATCAGGAGTTGGAGGTGTCAAGGAAACTCATGACAAGGACACTGAAACACAAAATCATGAAGCACCTTTTGGCGTAGCTTGTGGTCACTGTCGGTGGTCATGTGAGAGGGAGGAGCTAGCGGAGCTAAGATCCATTTTGGGGATCGCAACTTGGAGTGACGAGACCCTTCGACACACAATTTTTGAAATGAAAAATGCATTTTTATTAGGCCCATGGTCACAGCCAGTGGGCATATGCGATAAATGCAAGACCCTGCGGGTTTAATCCAACAGTGCTAGTTATTTGAGCATCTGATCGAAGGGCTACTGTTGATATTTACGATCAACTGTTCAATTACGATTCAGTTAGAAGAACCAAATAATGGTTCTTGGATGATTGGCGATTGAGTGGTTGAACCGTTGTTGGCCTAGGTATTCGAGGTGTAACTGAAGTTGTGTGAAGTGTATAAAAGAAAGATGGAGTGAATGTGAATTCTTGGTTGTTCTGAATGAAAAATGAGTTGAACTGTAAGAAAGGGAAAATTACAGTATGCACAGTGTGAGACCGAAAGTATGTGCAGTGTGAGATAAAAATCAGAGATGAGTAACAAATGCTGAATAGATAGAAGCAAGAGAAGAATTGCAGAACAGCTTGAAGCAGAGTAGAAATGCAGAACAGATAGAAGCATAGAATAATTGCAGGACATAAGAGAAGTGGTAAGAATTGAAACACCTGCGTTGTTGGTTATTCAATAATTTTATTTATAATAAGGGAGGTAGGGTGGTTCTAGGGAGGACTATGGTCCTCTGATATTTGAGTTGGTTCTTGAATATTGGGAGTTGTAGCTTCCATCTAGTTGTTGTTAGAGAACAGGGTGGTAGGGTGGTGCTTGGGAAAACATAGAGTTTTCTATATGCAAGTTGGTGCTTGTATAAGTGGAAGTAGGTGCTTCCATTCAGTTGGTACTGGAACACTCAGGGAGTTGGTGCTTCCTTTTGGTTGGTGCTAGAGAAATCAGAGAGTTGGTGCTCTCAACAAGTTGGAGCTTGTAAAATAGAGGTAGTAGGCTCACTTTGAGTTGGTACTCAAACATAGATGATGTACAGAACTTAAAATACTGCCTATCATTTCGAAGAAGAAGAGGTTTTCTCCCTTTATGGGTTTCCTCATGAAAATCTATCTCTGTGTATATCTTATGTGGGATTGATGCTCATTATTTATGTTGTTCATATGATGTATAATATTGATGTTCACTTGATGAAAGATTAAAAATGATTTAATAGACTTAAAATTGTTTAAGCATAGTAACAACTGATTCACCCCCCCTCTCAGTTGTCTTAGTAATTTCAACATGATTACCATTATGAGTAAGAATTTTCTTTGCTTTTAAAATCTTTGGCAAACCACTCTTGTTGTGATTTTGGAAATTAAGAAAATCTAATTGTTCTTTTCATGGAAGATTCTAGAACCTGGATATAAATTCTCATATGATTTTTCTCCTTTGAAAACCTCATCAAAAGGTGAATATTCATGAAAATATTTCTTCATATTGAATTGGGCCAATTGGTTTTCCACCACTTTATGTGGATCATTCTTTTTGAATACAATGGTAGATAATGTAATATCATCTAATGCTGAAGCTTCAACCTTAGCGTATCCAAAATCTGATAATGAAAATATACCAACTTGTATACGATAGGCTGGCCATACCCTTTTCTATGAAACCTTCAGTTCTTTGGTGATACTTGAGGAAAATGTCTGATAATCTACCTCCCTATAGACAAGTCTATCTTCTAGAAATATGGGTAGAGCATGAGTAGATGCATAACAACAAAAAAATATGATATAAGAGAAATTCTCTTCATTGTACCAATCTACAATTGCACCTAAATTTCCCATTATTTGTTTAGAAATCCCGCGAGGAGGATGACCATATAAGACTTCATGAATTGGATTAACAACATTATGGAAAATTTCATAAAAACAATCTTTTTCATTTTCCTCCCACAGTTTGGAATGATAGATATGTATTGGTTCAGTGACTGTTGGGGTCCAGTTCCAATTCATCATAGGAAATGGAGTTTTGAAACATATAGCATCCATAATATATGTTGACATATAGAAGGGAGTATGTTATAATTTAGATTTATGAGTTGTATAAACCTCTATTTTTTTGACCAAATTATCAGACAATAGCCTTTCCCAATAAAAAGTAAAACTTTATGCAACTTCATGAATTATAGGGACCCAATCTATAGTGAAATGTTCAGACTTTTTCTTTCCATACAGTGTACAAAGCATAATAGCTATGTACATAATGTGTGCATCACAATAAGTTGTAGAGTATATGCCATGAATATCTGATTTAAATTTGTTTCCATTTCCCCACCAAGTTTTAACTATATCACAGACACTCCTGTCATAATCTATACATTCATCATTCTCAAACTTCTTCACAAATTGTGCATTGTAAACATATTTGGGATTACTGGACAATTTATACATTAATTGGATGTCTTCGGGTCAGAATAAGCCAAAATAGTCCTTTGATGGTTGTAGATGGTTCTGGTTTATATATCCACATGGTCCAGATCCCAACATATCATGTATGTATAAGGAAACAATTTTAGCCTTGTTGCGACTTTATGAAGCTCCGACTTGGCCACCTCTTTGAGCTTGTTTTTAGTTAACACATATTCACCCTCGCTTTATTCATCTAAAGGGATGGATTTATCATTTTCCAAAATTTCATAAACCCACGTCCATGATTTGATTTTGTCTGTTAGGTGAGCAATAGTATCTGAATAAATATTTGAATTTGGGTTCAGATCTTCTTCAAACTGATCTTGTATTTTCATTTCTTTGCACGGTGCCATGATTTTGCTTCTACAATATTAGCTCCTGTAAGAAAACAAGACTTATGAATACAAATTCAGAAATGAGATAGAGTTCTAGATGAGAATAGAGAAATGATACATAGTTCAAATCTTTTATCAAATCGGAATACAAGACACTAATTAATTATACATTCAATCACTAATTAATTTGAATGACAGAATAATCATGGTAAATATGGTGAATTTATTACTTGACGGAAATGAATTTTATTCAAATATTTCACAGTAATCATGTTTAATTTACCTTAATAATTGTGATTAGTGAAAGTAAGCATTTCGACACTTTGACGTTCGAGACTTTGAATAAGAATTTTTAAACATCTTTCGAAGGCCAAAGTCATAGAGTGATTAATTATCTTTTAATTAAAATTTACTTCAATTAACCGTTGCTTTTCCTTTTTAATCCTTCAATGCTTTGGAACTTCAGGTCTCCAAAGATTCATGAATTCAGGACCATTGAAATAGAAATGTTGAAGTTATTGTGAAGGCTAAAGTTGTGAAGTAATCACTTGTTGTTAATTACTCCTAATAAGTCATTACTTAACCTTTAATATTCGGTGCTTCGACACTTCGACACTTCGACACTCTGACACTTCATAGATTTGTTGATAATATGATGTCCCCAAGGACAGTCTCCCAGAGTGATGTGGTAGGATGACGTCACACATGTGGACGTGTCGTGAGAACATGAATGACATGTGTCACCCTGAAACATGCAAATTATGTGTCCAAAAATTCCCAAAATGAGTGCCACGTTTCTTCATGTGTAAAGAGTTCCAAGTGGCATAGGACACATCGGTCGAGTACTTGTCTTCATAAAAAAATATTCCAGAAATTCAGGGATCTAGAGCTTCATGACTTCAGTGTTAAGAGGACCTTTAAACATTTAGGCTCAGATTGTTGAAGCATGAAGTCCTGAAGTGGAACTTCAAACAGGAATTGTAGTTTTGATTAAACATTTCACAACTTTAGATCCCTGAAATCCCGCAAATCGTCGATATTGATAAGCATAAGGTTTAACGGCTAAGGATCGATCCACTCTGTCAAAACATAACAAAATATTTTGTTAGTGTATAAAACAATAATTCTAAAGCTAAAATTTTATTTATAAATAAGAAAAATTAGGAACAAATTAAAAAGGATTCAAAATTTTGATTTGTGTTCTAACATAGGCTCCAACTGGGGATTGTGGCTGCCTACGAGTTACTAAATAACAACAAACCAAGTGCCTTTATTAGGTAAATGGAGTCATTATTTCTTTTTATTGAACTAAATATTTTCTTTCCTTTAGAGATTTAATCCTATATAGAAGTAACAAAAATAACCATATATAGAAATTTAGAACATGCTTAGTGATAAATCTCAAGTCAAAATAATAAAAAATTTCTTTCTTAAAATTTACTCAAGAATTATCTAGGATAATCAAACTAAATTTAACTAGAATATCATACTTTTACTGACTAAGTTTTATCTCAAGGTTATAAATATGTTATGTGGATCTTATTAAGGAAACCTAATTCGATCAGGACATAAGTATCATTGAAAAATAACTAAATTACAGAGTATGTGATGAAGATATGTAAGACAACCTTACAAACATCATAGTTATTGCTTCACTTCCAACAGGCATGTCCAGTACCTTAGTGAAGTTATCTATATCCCACTAAATTTAATTTCCTTTCACCACTTTGTTAGGAACCAAATATCAATATAGCATAGAAAAACCTCAGAATAAGTACTCAATGCCTTGAAAAAGAGAGAAATTCAGATAATAAGCCTCTTCGAGGGGGCAACCTCCTTATGCCCACATAAATGTCCAAACAAGATGATTCCAAATGAAAATGTCTCCTTGTTATATATAGGATACTAGCAGGTATAATTACAACTAATGGACTAAAGCCGACATAAATAAAATAAAATTACTAATGTAATATGGCCCAATTAAGGGGTAATGAGAAACTATTTAGGGCTTAACATGCCCCTTCCCTTGAGACAAGTGTTGTCTGCAATGCTTGAGTAAGTCTGGAATGGATCTATTCCTCACCTGGCGAATTCTTGTGTCAGTGATGGCTTCGGGCTCCAATATGATTTTTCCTTCCTTGTTAAGTTCTGGCAATATAGTTTGAACTGGGATCTTGTCACCTATAACCTTCTTTAAGCATGAACCATGGAACATTGGGTGTACTCGTGAAGATGCAGGCAACTCCATTTTGTATGCCATAGTACTAATCTTTTGCAACACCTTATAAGGGCCATAGTACTTTGGTGATAATTTATTATCCTTCTTGGCTTGCTTGAGGGACATCTGTTTATATGGTTGTAGTCTTAAAAACACCCAACCCCCTACTTCAAAACTTCTGTCACTACGATGTTGATCTTCTTGTTGTTTCATGCAATTTTGTGCCATGGTCAGGTTGTCCTTTAATATTTGGAGAACTTGTTGTTGATGCTCGATGTGATCTTCCACTGCTTGAACCTTATATTTTTCTTTTAGAGAAGAAGTGAGGGAAGGAGGGTGGTATCTATGGAGTTCGATAAATGGTTTCATTTTTGTTGCAGTATGAAAGGAAGTGTCACTTACAATAATATTTGGGCTGCCATGTAGCTTTTGAACTGTCTCCATGAATGCAGTGGAAACTATACTAGCTTTCAAGGTATGACAGAGTGCACAAAAGTGTGTGTACTTGGTCAGTCTATCAACAATCACCATGATGACACTCTTTCCTTCAGACTTCGGTAACCCTGTGATAAAATACATGGAAACCTCCTCCCAACGTTAACTTGGGATGGATAATGGTTGTAAAAGACCTGGGGTCTTAATTGTTTCCACCTTATTTTGTTGGAAAACCAAGCATTCTGCCAAAAACCTTTAAGGCCATCCCAAAAAAAATCCTTCTTGACCCTATGGTAGGTTTTCAAAAATTTCGAGTTCCCAACTACTGGAGAGGTGTGCAATTCCAATAGTACCTTTTTTTTAGTTGGATGTTCTTACATAAATATAAGTGATCTTTGTACAATAGTGAATCATTTTTCCATGTAAATGTATATGATGCACTGGAATCCTGTTGCAACCTTTGAATGAGAGTCCACACTTTTTCGTCATTCTTCCATTCATCCCTTTATTCTATTATCCAATCGGTTTGGATGATCGAGATAGCACAGAGAAAGGCCTCGACATCTTCATCCTTTCTTGAGAGTGCATTTTCCACAACATTTTTCTTCCCTTTTTTATAGACGATTTCAAAATCATAACCCAATATCTTGGTTACCCATTTTTGTTGTTCTTCTGAAGATAGTCTTTGTTCCAAGAAGTATTTAAGACTATCATGATATTTTTTGACCTTGAAGTGCCTACCTATTAGGTAAGGAGACCATTTCTTCAATGCATGTAGTATTGCCATCATTTCCTTCTCATAAATGGGTTTGTGTAAGTCCTTTCCATTGAGTGGTCGATTTTCAAAATCCATGGGCCTTCATTCTTGCATTAGGACAACACCAATTCCATTTCCTAAGGCATCACATTCCACAATAAAGGTTTTTGTGAAGTCTGGAGTGGCCAGGACATGAGCTTTTCACATCACCTCTTTAAGTTGTTCAAAATATTTATCTTCCTCTGAAGTCCATGAAAATGCATCCTTCTTAGTTAGTTCCGTTAAAGGTGTTGTTATTCTTCCATAGTGACGAACAAACTTGCGGTAGTAACTTGTGAAACCCAAAAATCTTCTAAGATTATGCAATGTTTTGGGAATCGACCGGTCCATCATGGCCTTAATCTTGTTAGGGTCTACCTTGACACCTTCATGAGATACAATATGACCCAAATAATCTACCTCCACTCCAAATAAACATTTGGATGGTTTTACATATAGTTGTTGCTCCTTTAGTAGTTGTAGCACCTTATCAACATGTCACACATGATCCTCCCAAGACTTGCTATAGATTAGTATATCATCAAAAAATACTAACACAAATTTTTGAAGGAAGGGCTTGAAAAAGGAATTCATCAACCCTTGGAATGTGGAAGGTGAATTTGTAAGGCCAAAAGGCATGACCAAAAATTCATAATGGGCTTCATGAGTTGGGAATGTTGTTTTTGGGATATCTTCTTCCTTCATTCTAATGTGATGATACCCTGAATGAAGATCCAACTTTGTGAAATAGATTGCTCCATGTAGTTCATTTAACAATTCATCAATGAAGGGAATGGGAAACTTATCTTTAATAGTGATCTTGTTGAGCTCTCTATAATCTGGACACATACGCCATGAGCCATCTTTCTTGAATACTCTACACCATCTTTTTTGAGCACATGGTGTAGAGTAAGAACTTTGGCTAGGTCTAATAATGCCAGCCTCTAACATTTCTTCAACCATGTGCTCAATTTCACTTTTTTGGGCATAAGGGTATCTGTATGGCCTGATGTTAGGAGGATCACTCCCAGGAATTAGGTGAATATCATGATCATGATTTCAAGTGGGTAGAATACCTTTGGTAATATCTTCAAATACTTTAGAGTTCTTATCAATGATCCCTTGGAGATATAGAGGAATAGATGGATTAGATGTTTGAACATCTAGTGAGCATAGTTGTGGACTAACACCTTGATGCCCTTTTTTCAATAGTTTTGTCATGCCATTAGAGCTTATCACCTTACCGGGTTTCCTTGTGATGCCTCTTAACTCAATTTCTTTTCCTTCCAATGAAAATTTCATGAAAAGTTCTTGAAAATTAAAAGCCATTGTTCCTAATGATTGTAACCATTGGATTCCTAGTACACAATCATCACCACCCATGGGTATAGAAATCATTGGACTATTCATTACATATTCCCCCATAGTAAGATTTATCTTATTCCATTTTCCCGAGTAATTGATATTTCTACCATCTGCAATCATTACTTGAAACTCTGGCGCCGGATATACAAAGCAATTGAGAGCTTTGGCTAATTTATAGTGAATGAAATTATGAGTACTACCAGAATCAATTAGGACTATTACCTTTTTCTTTTTTATATATCCTTCGTTCTTGAGGATTTGAGGAGTGCTAATTCTAGCCAATGCATTACACGATATCATGGGATTCAACTCTTCGGACGAAATTGCTTCTACATTTTCATCCTGAGATGGTTCTTGTTCTTGTTCTTCTTCCTCTAGACAATCTATGTAGAATAATTTCTTCTCACCACACTTATGTCCCTTACTGTACTTGTTGTCACAATTAAATCATAAACCTTTTTCTTTTCTTTCCTCCAATTGTTGAGGTGTCAACCTTGTAGGTTGAGTTGTTTTAGAAGAAGGAGCATTATTCTCTCTATAGATGTTAGGATTGGTCCTTCTAGTAGGCATAGCCATATTTTTACTTTCAACATTTCTTGCCACCCTAAATGCATTCTAAAATGATTTGGGTTCCCAAAGGCGAACCTCATGTTGAATGCTATCCTTTAAAGTTCCTATGAATACATCAATCAAGTGCTCATCTAGAATATATTTTACCTTTATATTCAATCTTTGGAAGTTCTCAATGTGCTATGTAACTGGACCCTTTTTCTTGAGATTTATCAATTGGCTAAAGAAGGTATTTCTCCTTGTATCCTCATAGCATGCTATCATTTATTCCGTGTAAATTGTCCAAGTGACGAGTGATTTGCAAGAACAAAGCCATCAATACCATACAAATTGATTGGGTTCTAAATATAAAGAAGCAATTCATACCTTTTGTGTATGTGGCACATTATGTAGATCAAATAATTTCTCCATATGAAGTATCTATGTGATTAGGTCCTTTCCATCAAACTTTCTCATATTGATCTTAGGAATGTGGTTGGTCTTCAACCCAAAGTTGGATTTTCTCCATTCTTGATTCACCTTCCTTGTGTCCTCATCATGAATTTCGTGGGATACATTTTCACTTTCAGGTGTCCTCTCTATTAGGAAATTTTTCAATCCTTCGATGATCTCCCCTTTTAAACCATCCATATTCATATTTATTGCCTCCAACTTAGCTTCTGTTGAATCCATCATCTCTTGCAGTTCATCTTTTGTTACTGTCTTCTTTTGTAAATCATTCATGTCCCTATGCATTTCTTCACCTTCACCAAGAGTCCAAGTAGGATTGTCTGGAGGCTTATTTGGTTTAGAAGTTCCCTTTTTTGGTGGCATGTTGGCCAAGTATCACTTTAAACCTTGATTTTGAGGTGGTTCTGCTAGACAATCTTCCTTTTATTGTATCTCCAAAAATTTGTCCCTTTTGAGTATGGAATTTTATTTTTTGTAGGTATCTGATATTTCTTCTCTACAATGCCATAGGTCTGATCAAAATTGGATGTGCCAAGTGGAATTTACGGTAACTTCCCCACAACATTTTGATTTTTGGCCTTTCCAGGAGATCTCACTTGTATAGCATGCCCTGCACAAAATAATTGATATAAAATTCTAAAACTTGTACCAGAACTACTACGGGATTTCCACTATCCAATGCAACTAGTCTCACTCAATTTGGATACTCTAGGAATCTGTTATTATTGGTTTACCTGAAACACATGCTTGAGACTAGTCAATAGGACTAGTCAGATACCTTATCTTCCACATGGTGTATCTACAAATTTAAGATGACCCAGAAGCTGAAATTGTTACTACAGATAACTTACTAATTTCTGTGAATATCCTCCTAATTTCAGGGTCTGAAACGTTACATAAAACATTTTATAGCAAAAATTCTGCAATGACTCAATTCAGGATGATTCTAGAACCCTATCTTACAAAGGTTGTATCTCTGGAATTATAATGCCTTAGGAGATGAAATTTTAACCCAACGTACCTTGGTACATCTAATAAATATCCGCCAAGCAATTCCTTCTGACTCATTGTAGAAAAAGAGTTATAGTGAAAATTAAAATATGTTTCCGATGTAGCCGCGAAACCCGAAGACCTTGAGCTCTGATACTATATGTTAGGAACCAAATATCAATATAGCATAGAAAAACCTCAGAATAAGTACTCAACACCTTGAAAAAGAGATACATTAATATAATAAGCCTCTTTGAGGAGGAAACCTCCTTATGCCCACATAAATGTCCAAATACAAGATGATTCCAAATGAAAATGTCTCCTTGGTATATATAGGAGACTAGGAGGTATAATTACAACTAATGGACTAAAGCCGACATAAATAAAATAACATTACTAATGTAATATGCCCCAATTAAGGGGTAATGAGCCACTATTTAGGGCTTAACACTCTTCAAAATCATTCTTTCATTTGATTGAGATGAGGGTGATCGTTAGATGAATTTCCTTTCATAATCTCTTTTTGGACAAGATGGGAGCAATCATTTTTTGAATTTCCTTTCACCATCTATCTCACTTAATTTTATTACTTTGAATTGGGGGAAATAAATGTATCTAAGATAGAAGGGATGACATCTCTTTTTGATCTGATGTAAAGTTGGTGTATCTATAGTTTTAGAATAATCTGTGATAAAGTTGATTTGATGACATCCCTTTTTGATCCAATTCTAGGTATACCTTCACCTATAGGTAAATTATATCTCAGAACAATTTATTTTTTTAAGAATTAACCTTGAGAAAAATCATCAATTATAATATAATATTAAAGATAAATTTACTAGGATTAGTCTAGATATACTTTTCAATTAGAATCAAGAAGTGGATAAGATCTTTTCCAGACTTGTTAATATAACATGCTTTAATTTTCTAATATTGGTTAAGTTTATTATTTCTATAAAGATTAATATGATTAAATAAGAAAGAAAAATTAATTTTTCAGTAACGCTAATGTTAAGGGTGGAAGGTGTAAGAGAAGCTCTCATTAGCTCAGATGGACAAAATATATACTTCACACGATTTTCTTTGTCAAATCCGAACTCCTGCTTCAATCTATCCCATGACAATGTTCTTACCTTTCAACATTTTTCAGATGATTATCCTCTCTGTTTTGTACTAGTGATGATCACAGACCTAATGAATATGAAAAGGCCTTACATACTCAAAATAATAGTAAGGAGACAAAGGAGAAGTATTTACCAGATTTCCTTTGGATTTTAAGAGGAATTACGCATATTCATCACCTTATTCCAGAGAATCCAATATAAAGGAGAAATATGAGTCACATCCATGATAAATGTTAGTGATTCAACTATGTAATTCATACCATTTAGGAGCAGTTTCAGGAACAAACAAAAATAATATAAGAGCTTCGAAATTCAAATGATCAACTTCACCAGCAACTCCAGTCACAAGAATTGCGACATCATGAAGAGTTGGCAATGGTAATGAGAGATTTAAGTCAGAATACAGAGTGTTTAAGCTCCCATTGTCGGTAGTTAAGACAAATCCAAAGGAAACAAAACACCGATATTTGTTCCTGCAGACTCTGTCGAGTCCAGAGCTTCAATAACATCGTCCCCTTTTCCCAGGAATCATTCTACCCTAGCTCATCTCATTCTAGGTCGTGAAACAAAACATCAAAACATTGAAGAGTTTCAACAATTGGAGCTCCCAACGAATGCAAAGTTTCAATATTTGGACAATCTAGTGAAATAAGTGGAAGCAAAGCATGCAGAAGATGCAATCCCCATTAGTAGCCAATGATAGGTTACCATGTTATTTTTGGCTTTGTTTCTTGTAGCTTTGAAATTGAGAAACTTATGAAGGATTAAGATACAAATATGTACACAGTTACTATAAAAACTTTTTCTAGTTTTGGACTTGGAATGTCTGTAATTTTGTATCCAAAACTGTAATGATTTTTCACAACTTTACATTTTATAATTAAATCTTCAACTACTTCTTTCAAAAAAAAAATTTGTTTTATTTACTGGGAAAAAATGATTCATGATTCAAAGAAAACTTATATTCCTTTTTTTCTAAATCGAAAAAGATAATTTTATGAAATGTTTTTACAAAAAATTGAAAACTAAACTACTGCATGAAATGCTTTAAGTAATGCCCATTGATAGGGGAATCAAGAATATCTCCATTTATATTCTCGAGAGAGAAATAATTTCTCCCTTCGACTCCTGCAATCTTGAAAGGACCAAGCCAAATATGATCAAATTTGCCATGTTTTCCAACATCTTATTTTCTAGCTTCCCACTTTAGAACCGAGTCTCCAGGAAGAAATTCTCTGTTTTTGGATTTCTTATGAAAAATAGCCTTCATTTTGTCTTGATACTTTTGAATCTTTTCATCAACTTCTTCCTTGTTTTGTTGGACCTCAATAATTTGATTGATCCTTCTTTTCAAATCATTTGGCTCTTCATTAACATCCTGCCATAATTTCATCATAGGAAGAACAAGATTAATAGGTAGAATAACATCTCTGCCATAAAATAATTGAAAAGGTGACATACCTATTGATTTCTTGGTGTTGATTATTTTTTCCCATAGAGAATATTTTAAATGTATATGCCAATATTTATTATTTTCTTTTAGAACTTTCTTAATTATCCTCATTAAAATTTTATTAGAATATTCTGCTAATTCATTTCCTTGAGGATTGACCCAAAATAATATTGGATTTTTGACGAAATTTTATCATAGCAACAAATTTAAAATATTTTGCATTGTCTGTGATTATTTTCCTTAGACAACTAAATCTTGCTAAAATATTTTCTTCCAAGAAATTTATTACCACTGAGTTTGTAGCATTCCTGGTTGGAATAGCCTCTACCCACTTGAAAAAATAATCAATGACAATTAAAATCCATTTGTGTTGGGCACTGGATTGGGGTTGAATCTCTCCAATGAAATCTAGGCCCCAATGTTTGAAAGGAGCTTCAGCTTCGATAGTGACTAAAGGTAAGGTAGGAAGGTTTTTCTTTCCAACAAAAAATTGACATTGTCTGCAAGCTGTAACCCTTGAATTTATGTCGGTGAACAATTTTGGCCAATAATAGCCCACCCTTAGGATTTTGTAAAGTTATTTATCTCCAAACATGGTTTCCTCCACATATTCCTTTGTGAAATTCATCAATAACACCTTCTGTTTCATAATCTTTTAGGAAACTTAATAAGAAACCCAAAGGATTTTTCCAATATAGCTTAGTATCAACAATGAAATATTTGATTTCTTGTAACTTTAATGTTCTTGATTTTGTAGGAGTCATGTCAATAGGGTAAGAAGGAAGAGTAAGAAGGTTTGACACTATGTTGTTATACTAAGAGGAGGAAGAGAATTTATCATCTATTTGAGTTGTTGGCACTTGATCATAAATTTACTCAATATCTAGGAGAGGATTTTCAGACTCAAAGTGATTTATTCCAAGAGATCTAAGATTTTATTCAACAAGAAGTTTTTCCAAACCCTCTCCTTTTACCAATTCGGTTGGTTTTATTTCTATATCATATTCTTGAATTTTTTCCAACTATTTTCCTCTTCTTCCATCATTATCAGGCTGAATTAAGATGTCTTTGACTGTACTGGTGGGTACATATGTTATCACCTTGGAATGTAATATGTATGTCCTAAAAGATTTAAGTAATTTAACCATAACATAAACATGTTTTTCTAAAATATCATATTTCAACTCTTCATCTCTAAGGCTTTTACAAAAAAAGGAAATATGTTGTTCAAATCCATCATTATGTTTCTATAAAAGCACTGTTGCAATAGTATGTTCGAATGAAAAAGGAAAAGATTAAAAAATCCTTTGAATAATCTGGACTTACCAACATTGGTGCTTCTTCTTGGAAGATTGGTTGTTGTCATTGATGTCAACCCTAGTCATGGGTTTTGGACCGCAAGATTGATGAAGGTATTTGGACATGAAGGAAAATGCACATGCAGATACAACACACATGGATGGATAGTATATGTCATGTTGTTTTCGATGGTATGTGGCACGTCATGTGGATCCTCATGGTTGAGGAGAAATGAATTTTTGAAGATGACAAAGTGAATTGAAGAAGGAAGTACATGTCGTCCCTGAAGATAATTAAAGAAAAGAATTACAAAATAAGAAAGTGTCAGGTCAGCCCTAATGTTAAAAGGAAGTGACATAAATAGTATAAATAAACATCATTAAATATTTATTTGATACAAGAAGAATTTCAGAGGAAATAAGAAGAAAAGAAGGCCGGATTTCAAGGGAGGATGAAGTTTTCTGGTGATGTTTTCTAAGGTATGTTATTTTCAGGTCATATTACCATTTTTGCTATAAATTTTTTTCTAGAATGATTCAAATGGTGAACTATCTATGGTATTGAGAAGACATATCAAGGTACCTCTGGTAAAAATTTCATCTCTTGATTCTCTATAATTATGGAGATACACTTTGTGGAAGATAGGGTTTGTGACCAGTCCTGAAGCTAGTCAATAAACATGTGTTCCGGGTAAAACAGTCATAACTTCTTCATCGAGAATCCAAATGAAGTGGGACAAATTTCATTGGAAATAGTACAGACTTTAGTTTCTTGTGTGAAAGTTTCAGAATTGGATGTTCATTATTGAGCATGGGGCATTCTGTGCAAGTTCACTCTCCGGAATAGACCAGAATTGAATAAAGTCTACCATTCTTTCTATAACCTCTTTTTGGGGAGGATTCTGTTAAGAAACAAATATCAATATAGCATAGAAAAACCTCAGAAAAATTACTCAACGCCTTTAAAAAGAGATAATTTCAGATAATAAGCCTCTTCGAGGGGGCAACTTTCTTTTACACCACTTAAATGTTCAAGTACAAGATGATTCAAAATGAAAATGTATCCTTGGTATATATAGGAGACTAGGAGGTATAATTACAACTAATGGCCTAAAGCCAACATAAATTAAATAACATTACTAATATAATATGCCCCAATTAAGGGGTAATAAGCCAATATTAGGGCTTAACATGCCCCTCCCCTTGAGACAAGTGTTGTCTGTAATGTTTGAGTAACTCTGGATGCTTTTGTATAAAAGAATCATCTTCCCAAGTGGAATCTTCAGCCGATAGTTTCCTCCATTTAATGAGATACTCTGAAATGGATCTATTCCTCAGCTGGAAAATTCTTGTGTCAGTGATGTCTTCAGGTTCCAATATGATTTTTCCTTCCTCGTCAAGTTCTAGCAATATAGTTTGAACTGGGATATTGTCGCCTATAACCTTCTTTAAGCATGAAACATGGAAAACTAGGTGTACTTGTGAAGATGCAGGCAACTCCAATTTGTATGCCATAGTACCAATCTTTTGCAACATCTTATAAGGGCCATAGTACTTTGGTGATAATTTATTATCCTTCTTGTCTTGCTTGAGGGACATCTATTTGTATGGTTGTAGTCTTAAAAACACCCAATCCCCTACTTCAAAAATTCTTTCACTACAATGTTGATCTGCTTGTTGTTTCATGCGATTCTGTGTGATGGTTAGGTTGTCCTTTAAGATTTGGATAAATTGTTGTTGATTCTCGATGTGATATTCCACTGCTTGAACCTTAGATTTTTCTTTTAGAGAAGAAGTGATGGAAGGAGGGTGGTATCCATAAAGTTCCATAAATGGTGTCATTTTTGTTGCAATATGAAAGGAAGTGTTATACCACCATTCTGCCAAGGTTAACCATTTGAACCATTGTGTTTGTTTATCAGTGATCTGAAAATGGAATGTACTTGTTTAAGGGTGCAAGGTATCCATTTTCCATAATTTCAAATGTGAGTTATACACTCCAATGTGACCTCTGATAATGTGAAATCTTCTTATTTCTTATACAGAGATAGACTATAGGGGCATTCATCAGAAATGTCACCTTTAAAAAGAGGATGAGTTTCAGAGGCTACCTGGCCCTCTAATCTGCTCTACCTAAAGAAATAATGAAGTAAACACTTAGAAGTCTTTGACATACACATACTTGAAGTTTGATATCTTGCGGAATAAGACAAATAACTTTTTGCAGCTGAATAGGTGATTATGTGTGTATGCAAGTTATGTATATTTGTTGTTTAACACTTTATATCAGTTTTGTTGAGCATATCACCTTCAGAAAATAAAGACATCAAAATGATAAAGCAGTTCACCCCCTCTCTGGGCTACATCTGCTGGACCAAACCTCCCAAACTAGGCTTGTCCTCTTGTATTAAAAAATGCTACAAAGGCTAATACAAGAATAAGAGTGTCTCAAAATACATATCTGACTGTAAATACAGAATCAGAAGATAGGAATTAGCTGAACATGCTCTTTCCCAAACACTAAACAGTGAAATTGTACCTTATACAGTACTTTCCCCAATTGGCCCTAGTGGCCCTTTAATCTTGCATGGAGAATTTCGAGGTGAAGATGACCTCAAATGGTTCTGAAACCTCTACCATCAGACTCAGAAGGTCGAAAATAGCAGACATAGGCTTTTGAATCACCAAAAATGGATGAACAGAGCCTCCAAACAGCTCAAGCACTGAAATGGCCCTGGTGGCCCTGAAAGCTTCCCTGAAGCTAAACAATGAGAAGAATGCCTCAACAGGAAAAACGAGCTGTAGAAATAGATTCAGAATGCTGATAAACTTCAGGAATGACCTTCATTCCACATTCACTGGCTGCACAATTCCCAATGCAGCTCCCAAACTGATTTGGCCCTTATGGCTCCTGGAACTTCCACAAAGCAAAATCACCTGCAAATGACCTCAAATGGCTCTGTAACCTGCTCCATTGGCTCCAGAAGGTCGAAGAGACCCAAAATCCACCAAAATTTCGTCAAGAATGGTTTCCTCTAGCCAAAGATATGGCAATAACTGATTCCTCCTCCTTTTCCCCAACAAAACTCCACTAAATTCGCAATAGCTGGAGTTAGCCTCGCTAAAAATAGCCAAATGCCAAAAAAGGCGGACTCCGCCCCAAAAACGCGCCAACTGCTAACAAACCATGGCATTTAATGGTTAAACATTGTAATGTGAACGTGGCAAACCGCGCGCATAACAATCCGCCCAAGGGGTTAGCGCCAAGGTTATGGCTCAAGGTTCTATGAACAACGGGGGCTGGTCCTTAGGGGCTGGCCCCCTTTTCATGCGCCTCCACCCAAGTGTCAAATTTAAAAAAGAAATGCGCCCTTTTCAAATAAACCAACAGCCCTAGCCAGTGTGGTTAGGGCGCGGGGTTGTCATGTGGGAGACCCACGGTCGAATCCCTTTGATGCTCTTGTTTGCGCGTTCCAAAATGCGTTTTAACTTGTCCACGCCCACCAAAGTTTTAGTTTAAATAAACCATATGGATATATATTAACGCCAGGTGGCGGTCAACGCGCCCACCAATCTTTTTGTTAATAAAAAACCCATTTCCTAATGTTTTTTATATTTTTATTTTTTTTGAACAAATTCAAAATTTCAATGTTATTGGGCAATTCTTCTTTTTGGCATAACTTCCTCATACGGAGACCGTTTTCCGAACCGTTCATGGCGTCGGAATCAGGAAGACGAGCTCTATCCGGTCGTCCAGATTCAAACCAGTTTTGAGCACTTTTATTTTTGACCATTTTACGACACTTGGTCCTGAGCTCCTGATCAATCAGAGACAAAGCAGTGAAGGTAGCCTTCCAGACATTTGTTCACTATCTCGGTTTTTCCATCAGATTGAGGATGATAGGATGAGCTATGAGCCAATTAAGTACCCAAAAAAAAAAATTATGTCCAAAAATGTCTAGTGAAGATGGGATCTTTGTCACTTACAATAATCTTTGGGCTGCCATGTAGCTTTTGAACTGTCTCCATGAATGCGGTGACAACTGTATTAGCTTTGAAGGGATGAGAGAGTGCACAAAATGTGCATACTTCGTTAGTCTATCAAAAATCACCATGATGACACTCTTTCCTTCAGACTTTGGTAACCCTGTGATGAAATCCATGGAAACCTTCTCCCAGCGCTGACTTGGGATGGATAATGGTTGTAAAAGACTTGGGTTCTTAATTGTTTCCACCTTATTTTATTGGCAAACCACACATTCTTCCAAAAACCTTTGAACATCAGTTTTAAGGCCATCCCTAAAAAAATCCTTCTTGACTCTATTGTAGGTTTTTAAAAATCCCAAGTGCCCTCCTACTGGAGAGGTGTGCAATTCCAATAGTACCTTTTGTTTGAGTTGGGAGTTTTTACATAAATATAAGCGATCTTTGTACCATAGTGAATCATTTTTCCAGGTAAATTTATTTGATGCACTGGAATCCTGCTGCAACCTTTGAATGAGATTCCACAGTTTTTTGTCATTCTTCCATTCATCCCTTGCTTCTATTATCCAATCGTGTTGGATGATTGAGATAGCACAAAGAAAGGCCTCAAAATCTTCATCCTTTCTTGAGAGTGCATTTGCCACAACATTTTTCTTCCCCTTTTTATAGACAATTTCAAAATCATAACCCAATATCTTGGTTACCCATTTTTGTTGTTCTTCTGAAGATAGCCTTTGTTCCA